>JAPUBX010003980.1:0-168888 GCA_028672205.1 Proteocephalus fallax | reverse complement strand
TCTTCATCCCATTGTGCCGCTGTTGACGGAGGAGCGGGACGAGATTTAGGTAGATGATGAAGAGCAAGTTGAGGGGAAGGAGCCGAGAGTGTATCCGTGATAGAACATTATTCAAAAGCGGTGGTTGCTGTTACATTCACTGCCATCTCTTCATCCCATTGTGCCGCTGTTGACGGAGGAGCGGGACGAGATTTAGGTAGATGATGAAGAGCAAGTTGAGGGGAAGGAGCCGAGAGTGTATCCGTAATAGAACATTATTAAAAAGCGGTGGTTGCTGTTACATTCACTGCCATCTCTTCATCCCATTGTGCCGCTGTTGACGGAGGAGCGGGACGAGATTTAGGTAGATGATGAAGAGCAAGTTGAGGGGAAGGAGCCGAGAGTGTATCCGTGATAGAACATTATTCAAAAGCGGTGGTTGCTGTTACATTCACTGCCATCTCTTCATCCCATTGTGCCGCTGTTGACGGAGGAGCGGGACGAGATTTAGGTAGATGATGAAGAGCAAGTTGAGGGGAAGGAGCCGAGAGTGTATCCGTAATAGAACATTATTAAAAAGCGGTGGTTGCTGTTACATTCACTGCCATCTCTTCATCCCATTGTGCCGCTGTTGACGGAGGAGCGGGACGAGATTTAGGTAGATGATGAAGAGCAAGTTGAGGGGAAGGAGCCGAGAGTGTATCCGTGATAGAACATTATTCAAAAGCGGTGGTTGCTGTTACATTCACTGCCATCTCTTCATCCCATTGTGCCGCTGTTGACGGAGGAGCGGGACGAGATTTAGGTAGATGATGAAGAGCAAGTTGAGGGGAAGGAGCCGAGAGTGTATCCGTAATAGAACATTATTAAAAAGCGGTGGTTGCTGTTACATTCACTGCCATCTCTTCATCCCATTGTGCCGCTGTTGACGGAGGAGCGGGACGAGATTTAGGTAGATGATGAAGAGCAAGTTGAGGGGAAGGAGCCGAGAGTGTATCCGTAATAGAACATTATTAAAAAGCGGTGGTTGCTGCGACATTCACAGCCATCTCTTCATCCCATTGTGCCGCTGTTGACGGAGGAGCGGGACGAGATTTAGGTAGATGATGAAGAGCAAGTTGAGGGGAAGGAGCCGAGAGTGTATCCGTAATAGAACATTATTAAAAAGCGGTGGTTGCTGTTACATTCACTGCCATCTCTTCATCCCATTGTGCCGCTGTTGACGGAGGAGCGGGACGAGATTTAGGTAGATGATGAAGAGCAAGTTGAGGGGAAGGAGCCGAGAGTGTATCCGTAATAGAACATTATTAAAAAGCGGTGGTTGCTGCGACATTCACAGCCATCTCTTCATCCCATTGTGCCGCTGTTGACGGAGGAGCGGGACGAGATTTAGGTAGATGATGAAGAGCAAGTTGAGGGGAAGGAGCCGAGAGTGTATCCGTAATAGAACATTATTAAAAAGCGGTGGTTGCTGCGACATTCACAGCCATCTCTTCATCCCATTGTGCCGCTGTTGACGGAGGAGCGGGACGAGATTTAGGTAGATGATGAAGAGCAAGTTGAGGGGAAGGAGCCGAGAGTGTATCCGTAATAGAACATTATTAAAAAGCGGTGGTTGCTGTTACATTCACTGCCATCTCTTCATCCCATTGTGCCGCTGTTGACGGAGGAGCGGGACGAGATTTAGGTAGATGATGAAGAGCAAGTTGAGGGGAAGGAGCCGAGAGTGTATCCGTAATAGAACATTATTAAAAAGCGGTGGTTGCTGTTACATTCACTGCCATCTCTTCATCCCATTGTGCCGCTGTTGACGGAGGAGCGGGACGAGATTTAGGTAGATGATGAAGAGCAAGTTGAGGGGAAGGAGCCGAGAGTGTATCCGTAATAGAACATTATTAAAAAGCGGTGGTTGCTGCGACATTCCAGCCATCTCTTCATCCCATTGTGCCGCTGTTGACGGAGGAGCGGGACGAGATTTAGGTAGATGATGAAGAGCAAGTTGAGGGGAAGGAGCCGAGAGTGTATCCGTGATAGAACATTATTCAAAAGCGGTGGTTGCTGTTACATTCACTGCCATCTCTTCATCCCATTGTGCCGCTGTTGACGGAGGAGCGGGACGAGATTTAGGTAGATGATGAAGAGCAAGTTGAGGGGAAGGAGCCGAGAGTGTATCCGTAATAGAACATTATTAAAAAGCGGTGGTTGCTGTTACATTCACTGCCATCTCTTCATCCCATTGTGCCGCTGTTGACGGAGGAGCGGGACGAGATTTAGGTAGATGATGAAGAGCAAGTTGAGGGGAAGGAGCCGAGAGTGTATCCGTAATAGAACATTATTAAAAAGCGGTGGTTGCTGTTACATTCACTGCCATCTCTTCATCCCATTGTGCCGCTGTTGACGGAGGAGCGGGACGAGATTTAGGTAGATGATGAAGAGCAAGTTGAGGGGAAGGAGCCGAGAGTGTATCCGTAATAGAACATTATTAAAAAGCGGTGGTTGCTGCGACATTCACTGCCATCTCTTCATCCCATTGTGCCGCTGTTGACGGAGGAGCGGGACGAGATTTAGGTAGATGATGAAGAGCAAGTTGAGGGGAAGGAGCCGAGAGTGTATCCGTAATAGAACATTATTAAAAAGCGGTGGTTGCTGTTACATTCACTGCCATCTCTTCATCCCATTGTGCCGCTGTTGACGGAGGAGCGGGACGAGATTTAGGTAGATGATGAAGAGCAAGTTGAGGGGAAGGAGCCGAGAGTGTATCCGTAATAGAACATTATTAAAAAGCGGTGGTTGCTGTTACATTCACTGCCATCTCTTCATCCCATTGTGCCGCTGTTGACGGAGGAGCGGGACGAGATTTAGGTAGATGATGAAGAGCAAGTTGAGGGGAAGGAGCCGAGAGTGTATCCGTAATAGAACATTATTAAAAAGCGGTGGTTGCTGTTACATTCACTGCCATCTCTTCATCCCATTGTGCCGCTGTTGACGGAGGAGCGGGACGAGATTTAGGTAGATGATGAAGAGCAAGTTGAGGGGAAGGAGCCGAGAGTGTATCCGTAATAGAACATTATTAAAAAGCGGTGGTTGCTGCGACATTCACAGCCATCTCTTCATCCCATTGTGCCGCTGTTGACGGAGGAGCGGGACGAGATTTAGGTAGATGATGAAGAGCAAGTTGAGGGGAAGGAGCCGAGAGTGTATCCGTAATAGAACATTATTAAAAAGCGGTGGTTGCTGTTACATTCACTGCCATCTCTTCATCCCATTGTGCCGCTGTTGACGGAGGAGCGGGACGAGATTTAGGTAGATGATGAAGAGCAAGTTGAGGGGAAGGAGCCGAGAGTGTATCCGTAATAGAACATTATTAAAAAGCGGTGGTTGCTGTTACATTCACTGCCATCTCTTCATCCCATTGTGCCGCTGTTGACGGAGGAGCGGGACGAGATTTAGGTAGATGATGAAGAGCAAGTTGAGGGGAAGGAGCCGAGAGTGTATCCGTAATAGAACATTATTAAAAAGCGGTGGTTGCTGCGACATTCACAGCCATCTCTTCATCCCATTGTGCCGCTGTTGACGGAGGAGCGGGACGAGATTTAGGTAGATGATGAAGAGCAAGTTGAGGGGAAGGAGCCGAGAGTGTATCCGTAATAGAACATTATTAAAAAGCGGTGGTTGCTGCGACATTCACAGCCATCTCTTCATCCCATTGTGCCGCTGTTGACGGAGGAGCGGGACGAGATTTAGGTAGATGATGAAGAGCAAGTTGAGGGGAAGGAGCCGAGAGTGTATCCGTAATAGAACATTATTAAAAAGCGGTGGTTGCTGTTACATTCACTGCCATCTCTTCATCCCATTGTGCCGCTGTTGACGGAGGAGCGGGACGAGATTTAGGTAGATGATGAAGAGCAAGTTGAGGGGAAGGAGCCGAGAGTGTATCCGTAATAGAACATTATTAAAAAGCGGTGGTTGCTGTTACATTCACTGCCATCTCTTCATCCCATTGTGCCGCTGTTGACGGAGGAGCGGGACGAGATTTAGGTAGATGATGAAGAGCAAGTTGAGGGGAAGGAGCCGAGAGTGTATCCGTAATAGAACATTATTAAAAAGCGGTGGTTGCTGCGACATTCACAGCCATCTCTTCATCCCATTGTGCCGCTGTTGACGGAGGAGCGGGACGAGATTTAGGTAGATGATGAAGAGCAAGTTGAGGGGAAGGAGCCGAGAGTGTATCCGTAATAGAACATTATTAAAAAGCGGTGGTTGCTGCGACATTCCAGCCATCTCTTCATCCCATTGTGCCGCTGTTGACGGAGGAGCGGGACGAGATTTAGGTAGATGATGAAGAGCAAGTTGAGGGGAAGGAGCCGAGAGTGTATCCGTAATAGAACATTATTAAAAAGCGGTGGTTGCTGCGACATTCACGGCCATCTCTTCATCCCATTGTGCCGCTGTTGACGGAGGAGCGGGACGAGATTTAGGTAGATGATGAAGAGCAAGTTGAGGGGAAGGAGCCGAGAGTGTATCCGTAATAGAACATTATTAAAAAGCGGTGGTTGCTGTTACATTCACTGCCATCTCTTCATCCCATTGTGCCGCTGTTGACGGAGGAGCGGGACGAGATTTAGGTAGATGATGAAGAGCAAGTTGAGGGGAAGGAGCCGAGAGTGTATCCGTAATAGAACATTATTAAAAAGCGGTGGTTGCTGTTACATTCACTGCCATCTCTTCATCCCATTGTGCCGCTGTTGACGGAGGAGCGGGACGAGATTTAGGTAGATGATGAAGAGCAAGTTGAGGGGAAGGAGCCGAGAGTGTATCCGTAATAGAACATTATTAAAAAGCGGTGGTTGCTGCGACATTCACAGCCATCTCTTCATCCCATTGTGCCGCTGTTGACGGAGGAGCGGGACGAGATTTAGGTAGATGATGAAGAGCAAGTTGAGGGGAAGGAGCCGAGAGTGTATCCGTAATAGAACATTATTAAAAAGCGGTGGTTGCTGCGACATTCCAGCCATCTCTTCATCCCATTGTGCCGCTGTTGACGGAGGAGCAGGACGAGATTTAGGTAGATGATGAAGAGCAAGTTGAGGGGAAGGAGCCGAGAGTGTATCCGTAATAGAACATTATTAAAAAGCGGTGGTTGCTGCGACATTCACGGCCATCTCTTCATCCCATTGTGCCGCTGTTGACGGAGGAGCGGGACGAGATTTAGGTAGATGATGAAGAGCAAGTTGAGGGGAAGGAGCCGAGAGTGTATCCGTAATAGAACATTATTAAAAAGCGGTGGTTGCTGTTACATTCACTGCCATCTCTTCATCCCATTGTGCCGCTGTTGACGGAGGAGCGGGACGAGATTTAGGTAGATGATGAAGAGCAAGTTGAGGGGAAGGAGCCGAGAGTGTATCCGTAATAGAACATTATTAAAAAGCGGTGGTTGCTGCGACATTCACGGCCATCTCTTCATCCCATTGTGCCGCTGTTGACGGAGGAGCAGGACGAGATTTAGGTAGATGATGAAGAGCAAGTTGAGGGGAAGGAGCCGAGAGTGTATCCGTAATAGAACATTATTAAAAAGCGGTGGTTGCTGTTACATTCACTGCCATCTCTTCATCCCATTGTGCCGCTGTTGACGGAGGAGCAGGACGAGATTTAGGTAGATGATGAAGAGCAAGTTGAGGGGAAGGAGCCGAGAGTGTATCCGTAATAGAACATTATTAAAAAGCGGTGGTTGCTGCGACATTCACGGCCATCTCTTCATCCCATTGTGCCGCTGTTGACGGAGGAGCAGGACGAGATTTAGGTAGATGATGAAGAGCAAGTTGAGGGGAAGGAGCCGAGAGTGTATCCGTAATAGAACATTATTAAAAAGCGGTGGTTGCTGTTACATTCACGGCCATCTCTTCATCCCATTGTGCCGCTGTTGACGGAGGAGCGGGACGAGATTTAGGTAGATGATGAAGAGCAAGTTGAGGGGAAGGAGCCGAGAGTGTATCCGTGATAGAACATTATTAAAAAGCGGTGGTTGCTGCGACATTCACGGCCATCTCTTCATCCCATTGTGCCGCTGTTTACGGAGGAGCAGGACGAGATTTAGGTAGATGATGAAGAGCAAGTTGAGGGGAAGGAGCCGAGAGTGTATCCGTGATAGAACATTATTCAAAAGCGGTGGTTGCTGCGACATTCACGGCCATCTCTTCATCCCATTGTTCCGCTGTTTACGGAGGAGCAGGACGAGATTTAGGTAGATGATTAAGAGCAAGTTGAGGGGAAGGAGCCGAGAGTGTTTCCGTTATAGAACATTATTTAAAAGCGGTGGTTGTTGCGAGATTCACGGCCATCTCTTCATCCCATTGTGCCGCTGTTGACGGAGGAGCAGTGCGAGATTAAGGTAGTGGATGAAGAGCAAGTTGAGGGGAAGGAGCCGAGAGTGTTTCCGTTATAGAACATTATTTAAAAGCGGTGGTTGTTGCGACATTCACTGCCATCTCCTCATTCCATTGTGTTCCGCTGTTGATGGAGGAGCAGGACGAGATTAAGGTAGAGGATGAAGACCAAGTTGGGGGGAAGGAGCCGAGAGTGTTTCCGTTATAGAACATTATTTAAAAGCGGTGGTTGCTGCGACATTCACTGCCATCTCCTCATTCCATTGTGTTCCGCTGTTGATGGAGGAGCAGGACGAGATTAAGGTAGATGATGAAGACCAAGTTGGGGGGAAGGAGCCGAGAGTGTATCCGTAATAGAACATGATTAAAAAACGGTCGTTGCTGCGACATTCACTGCCATCTCCTCATCCAATTGTGTTTCGCTTTTGTCGGAGGAGCAGGACAAGCTTGAGGAGGATGATAAAAAGAAAGTTTAGGGTAAGGATATTTAATTGATTCCGCTATTAAACGTGCTGGTTCCTGCAGCTTATACTTCTAGTGCCTCTTAGTGTCCCATTTTTGCAGGAATAACAGAAGGAGTTTATGAGCAGTAATAAGAGCAAGTTGAGTTGGGGGAGGTTGGATTTCTTTAAAATTTGTTGCCAACGCCTTCGTTGATTAGGGAACCGGTACTTAAAAATTATCAGTGAAATATCCATCGCTTGGTGATACGAGAGTTTCGGCGCATGTCGAATTGGATTTTGTCGAGAATAATTTGGTTTTCGGCGTGTTTATCTCAAGCCCGACTGCCTTTGCGAGGTCGCTTCCTCTGTTTAGTGCAGTCTCCAAGGACAGCCTTGTCAGGCGTCCGCGAATTTTCGATCGGGTTGTTGAGATGTAGGGCTAAGGAAGGTTCAAATGTTTTCCGGGCATTTGTACTTGCATTTATTAGAGGAACTGGGTTATTACAGTTTTCAGGTATCACGTGACACCGTTCGATCCTCTTCCTTTTTTGATAATTTTTTCATCAGGTTGTTATCACCAAACAAATCTAAATCCGTAAGAGTGCACGCGAGGGAAATTTGCAAAATTTATCAGTTATAAAATGTTTACCATCTTCAATTTATGTCATTAAACAGATGACGATTTGCAATTCAACATTTATATTATATTTAAATTTGAAAAAGTAACTCGAACTTGAAAGACTGGGCTTCGAGCCAGCGGTAAGAGTTGAGCGTCAAGCTTAACGGAGACATAACAGACACCGCGACGAACAGAGCGGCTAGGCCGACCCGGTACAATCAAAGTTTGAATACTTCTGATTTGTGTTCAGTTGAATATAATTCGGCACTTTATATGTAACACAGTACCCATTGGAAGCGGTCTTCTAGTTGACGCAGACCAATAAGAAAACGGGGATTTGTTGCGCTAACGTGAGAGAATGAGGAATAGTTTAAACATAGTATTATTTAATCTTAATTATGAAAAGGAAAGTTTTTTCTTGGGGCACGAGCCGGTTACCCGACATGTTCGCTTCTTTGATGACCCGTTACAGTTTGCTTATAAATCAAATGGAAGCACTCTGGACGCCGTGGCAACGTTTTCGCACACCCTCCACTCTTCGCTTGATGCCGGAGCGTAAGCCGTCAATGGGAGTTTTCTTGGATTTCACCTCTGCTTTAAACACTATCTCACGCTCCCACATCCTTTCTCAATTAAGTGCAGAGAGTGTTGAAGGATGGTTGATTAATTGGCTTCAAAATTATTTCTCTAACCGACGCCAACACATAAGAGTCGGAAATGAAGCTTCGTCCTCCTTGCCAAATAATTGCGGTGCTCTAAAAGGCGCAGTGCTATCTCCATTCTTTTTTGACCATTAGCCGTCTAGCCTTCGGTCTACTAACGACGTGACACTAATTAAATACGCGGACTTTATGTCATGCATGCAAGACGAAAGGTGATTCTCAACAGCTCGGGCAGACAGTCACTGGGGTACTAGGGTGGTGTTCGGAGAATGGTATTCTGTTGAATGCATCAAAATGCATCTCCATTACGTTTTCCCTGAGAGACGATGTTGAAACTCCTGAAATCTCTTCACTCCATAATTTCGCCTCGAGCTCAAAATCGAAATTCCTCAGCGTTATTTTTAAAAGTTGGTTATCATGGAGTGATCATGTGGATGCCGTCTTCGGTAAATTTCGTCGCTCTGCTTCCTAGTTTGTCTGTTCAGGAGACTTGACTTAAGCTCTAGCCACATAAAAACTTTTGTCCATGCCTGTATAATTCCCCTTATTGTATATTGTTCACCAGTAATTTTCCCCGGCCTTAAACGTTCTGACTTTTTAACCCTTCATAGACTTTTTTAAAATAATCTCGTTTTCTAGTGGTCTGCCTATGCTCTCCATTCAAGAAATCGTCGTTCATCGCCACTTCAATAGTTGTTCACAAATCGCTGCTCGTATTTTAAGTGACCCCTCCCATTCCCTCTATTCAAGGTTATCTAAGCGTAAATCTCTTCGACCAATGCGTAGGCTATACCGTTCAATACCCACAAGAACGGCGGCATATCGCAATTCGGTCATTTCTTATTTGGCCCGATCTTTAGTTTCGCAAAAGCAGGTTAAGAAGCAGGAACTGAAAGACAATTTTCGTGTCTAGCAATTTTTATACTGTCTTGTTTTATGCTGAAAGTTTTGGTCCTCTTGGCCTCAATAAAGCCACAACAATTATTATTATTGTGCCTTGTGTTAGAAACACTAGTCGCGTAAGATAAGATATCCATCGCAGCGCGGAATTGGTCCCGTTGGTGATACGTTATAAGATGGCCATATTGAAAGTGGAGGATATTGCTGTTAGGCAGATGAAATGCGGTCTTGGAATAAAATAGGACAATATTTCGCGATTGCACACAATCCGATTGCAAAATCCGTTTTAAAAAGACTTCTTCGTGGTGCCCACTAGGGCTTTGCCATTGCAAAATTTTAATTTGAGGGAATTCATTAGAAAACGTCCCGAGCAGCATAAGTTTACAAAGAAGGTTTAGGACAATTGAATGTAATATCCGATACTATTGGGATAATTTAACTAGAGCTACTTGAGTGGAATGAGTATATTGCATAGTCGACTAGACCTCCCCAACAGGATGAAGAACAAATTTACAAGTAATTTGTAATCCAAAAGATCGCTCCAACATATGAAGCTTTAGCAGGTAAAGCTTTCTCAAGGTAGCTTATGCCAATGGTCAGATCTAATGCGCATATAACGCTTTTCTCCTTAATCTATAACACGGACGATTAAGTGTGCAATATTATTTTGAAGCTGAAAATCAAACCCACCACCACGAATGTTTACATGAAACAGCATTCAGGAAACTTTTATTTTGAATCACTGACCAATTAACTTGAAGAGAGCGAAACATAACAGCAAGAGTGCGTTCGCTTCAACAGCCCATGCCGCTAAAATTTAAAAAAATGGATGATTCAATAAATTTTTCATGTATGCAGAAGTCATCTTGCAGAGAAGACTTACGATTAGAAGTAGAAGCGGCAGCTTGCGCATCGAGGTTTACAGAGGGTGTTGAAGAAGCATTTTTATCATCAGAAAGTGCCTGTTCTGCTTCCCCCTCGGCATGAATTACGACACAGATTGCGAGGATAAGAAACAGCGATTTAAGGTAAGTGTGCATTGTCGTGGTCGTCGTCTTCGGGTCGCTTCGAGGATATAATGATGCGCGTGGTGGCCATAAAAATACAAAAAGCACAACGGTTCAATGAAATCGATACGCTTCAAAATGACACGTTCCAATCACGTGGAGGCGATGCATGCTTTAGGTGTGCAGAATGCCATTAGGTAGCAACACCGAAATTATAAATACCGTGATCTATTTATTAAATGCCGCCCGTTTTGGCATGCGAAGCATCAAATAGGGCTTACATTTATTAATTAAAGGTTATATCTTAAATCATGTTATCGTAAATTGGAGTCGGCAGGAGTTGTGGACACGAATACGTTTATGCCACGACTAGGAATTCATAAATAAAACGAATCAGTTTACATCCGTCAAGATCATATATTTCGCCTTTATTGAAACCAAATGCATATTCATAAAGGTCAACTCTTTAATCATCATTGTGCCGCAAGGGGTTTATTTGCTTAATATGGGGCTGGCGTAGATGGAGAAATCGTTCAATTAGGCGCATTAGCCGAAGCTGCAAGGAGGTCATAGACCATGACGCCGTTCGGGATGGCTTTCTTTAACGCTCGATCATGACCTTCCCAGAAGACATAAAGCTTGAATTTCTCGCGGCGGTAGGTGACGTTGGTTATCGTTCCGGCTTCTCAAACGATCCCCGCAAGTCAGAAGGAGGTGAAGGTCCCACCAGGTTACGTGGCAGAAGATCTGACTCCGAGGTGCCTATACAATCTCCTTGGGTTGCAAGGATACGTTCTTGGATACGGCGATTTATACCTTGCATCATTGCTTTCTATCTTTGACCATCATTGTTACCACAAACTTGAACCCAGGCACCGCTTCAGAATTCCGACTGACTGACTGACTGGACGCGCAATATCAATCCTTATTCCTCGCGACCACCCGATATCCACGGGCAAGTCACTTTCGTCGAAACTGATCTTGCGTTTCCCGTTAGTCATTACAGATTATCTTAAACGGCAAAAAGAGTCGGCGGTCCACGCGGATGTGAATCCACCTCGCTTGCTTCACCCATGCTCATTGTTTTGTTTTCTCTCTCCCTTTCAAACGAGGTCTGTATTGACCTTGAGAGGTCGTCACGTTATAATCGAAACCTTGATATGAAGTTTTGGCTGGGTCCGATTATGGTTTATGTATAATGCTGCACTGGCGGCCGAGAAATATCAAAAGGTATGGAAGCAAATTTGTTTTGCCCCAAACATTAATTATCTGCGAGTTGGCCTTTTTCTCGGAGCGCTCCGATTTGATAGATCATATATGCTCGCCAAAATTATAGGAGGAAAATTGTGGTTCTAAAATCATAATGGCCAATGATTTATTTCGGAACAGATTATATTTTTATTACTCCGACAAGTGATAGAGGATGAAGAGCAAGTTGAGGGGAGGTAGCCGAGAGTGTATCCGTAATAGAACATGATTACAAAGTGGTGGTTGATGCGACATTCACTGCCATCTCCTCATCCCATTGTGCCGCTGTTGACGAAGGAGCAGGTCGAGATTAAGGAAGAGGATGAATAGCAAGTTTAAGGGAAGGAGCCGAGAGTGTATTCGTTATAGACAAAGATTAAAAAACGGTGGTTGCTGCGACATTCACTGCCATCTCTTCATCCCATTGTGCCACTGTTTGCGGAGGAGTAGGACGAGCTAAAAGAAGAGGATGAAGAGCAAGTTGAGGGGACGGTGCCGAGAGTGCATTCGTAATAGAAACTGATTTAAAAAGGTCGTTGCTGTGACATTCACTGCCATCTCCTCATCCCATTGTGCCGCTGTTGTCGGAGGAGCAGGACGAGATTAAGGAAGAGGATGAAGAGCAAGTTGAGGGGAAGGAGCCGAGTGTGTATTCGTAATAGAACGTGATATAAATAGTTGTGGATGCTGCGGCATTCACTGGCATCTCTTTATCCTATTGTGCTGCTTTTGCAGGATGAGCAGGACGAGCTTAAGGAAGAGGATGAAGAGCAAGTTGAGGGGAAGGAGCCGAGAGTGTATCCGTTGTAGAACATGATTAAAAGGGCTAACGTCTCAAACGATCCACGCAAGTCAGAAGGAGTCAGTAGGCCTTAGAGGGAGGAGGTGAAGGTCCCACTAGGTGTACCAGGCCGGAGCCTTCTTATGCAGTGAGAAATTGGTGCGTCGGCATGCTACGTCAGCTTTTACTGACTTCACAGTCCTTTGGAAGTACTTGGCACGTCAAGGGCCATGGTGGGCGTGGTTGCGATTCGCGTCTAAAAGGATGGTTTAAGGATGGAGGCATGAGGGGACGACAGTGGTCTATGAGGCGTCGCATAAGTTCGTGATCGCTGAGTTGTACAATTGGATGGCTGCTTATGTTTGGAGGGAAGTTTTGTGGGCACACCAGCGCTTCATGCTGGGCCTTATTACAAAGAACAAGTGTAGCAAGATGTTTATAAAAGTACGTTTTATAATAATATGTTAATTAAGTAATTTGTCTTTGTACCAGACATATCTCCATCTTTTTGCACAGCGGCGTGCTATCGTGATCACCCAGTTACCGGTTAGAGGTTGTCGGGCTGCGTTGTCGGAAACCGGCTGCTGCATCAGTATCCAGAATCGACCAATCTGCTTGCGTGGACTGCGTGACCTGTGTGGCCCTTCTGTGCTGATTGGTTAAGTTGGCGGCCACACCTAGGGTCCATTCGAATGGCTCTGAGGACTCTGCCAGATCTTTAACATTCCATAAATCTTTAAAATTGAAACGCCATCCATCAAGCTGCCTCTAGAAGGCGATATCAAGGCCCCCATGGGTGTCGCTAAATGTAAGCCTACAATTTCAAACAACCGCCGATTTTCGCACGTCATTCGACTCGGTGTGCGGGGATTCGTTCTGAGCTGTGATGGAAGCGGACGGCAGGCCCGGCAAACCTATCAATCTTCTGACTTCATAGTATTCGTTAACCCTTGAGGGAGTTCGTGTTTATGGCGAAGAATTTGACGACTTCCTCTTCGAACGCTGTCGTTAGGCTTGGCTGCCGTCGTAACCGTGGCTATTTTAACTGAACGGTGGACTGGATTAGGCGACAGACTGTTGCAGACAACTGCGATAAACCTCTTAATCGTACTGGCTGGAAGACTATCAACGTCGACGGCTGCAGTTGTTAGATTACAGTATGTGCCGTCCAATCGAAACTTTAAAACGCAGTCTTTTCCACGCCACGATGCGGAAAATTGCAAATAATGTTGCGGATGCGATTGTGTTCGTGGCCAAATAATCAGAAAGGCGCGATTGCCAATACGAAGGTTGGGAATAAATAATGTTGTCTATTACTCGAAAGATAGTTAAAGCCCGACCTTGAAATTCGCTGATAATGCCTTATTCGTGTTTGGGCTTAGAACCACACATGAACCCCAATCTGCTAAAACCTCCACCACGTAAGTTTACATGAAACAGAATTCAGGAAACAAAACTTTTATTTTGTTAAAATACAGAGTTATCAGTCCCAGAATAACCCATTAAACAGTTGTTTCACTGACCAATTAACTTGAAGAGAGCGAAACATAACAGCAAGAGTGCGTTCGCTTCAACAGCCCATGCCGCTAAAATTTAAAAAAATGGATGATTCAATAAATTTATCATGTGTGCAGAAGTCATCTTGCAGACAAGACTTACGAGAAGCAGCTTGAACGTTTGCATTGAGGATTACAGAGGGTGTTGAAGAAGCATTTTTATCATCAGAAAGTGCCGGTTTTTCTTCCCCCTCGGCATGAATTACGACACAGATTGCGAGGATAAGAAACAGCGATTTAAGGTAAGTGTGCATTGTCGTGGTCGTCGTCTTCGGGTCGCTTCGAGGATATAATGATGCGCGTGGTGGCCATAAAAATACAAAAAGCACAACGGTTCAATGAAATCGATACGCTTCAAAATGACACGTTCCAATCACGTGGAGGCGATGCATGCTTTCGGTGTGCAGAATGCCATTAGGTAGCAACACCGAAATTATAAATACCGTGATCTATTTATTACATGCCGCCCGTTTTGGCATGCGAAGCATCAAATAGGGCTTACATTTATTAATTAAAGGTTATATCTTAAATCATGTTATCGTAAATTGGAGTCGGCAGGAGTTGTGGACACGAATACGTTTATGCCACGACTAGGAATTCATAAATAAAACGAATCAGTTTACATCCGTCAAGATCATATATTTCGCCTTTATTGAAACCAAATGCATATTCATAAAGGTCAACTCTTTAATCATCATTGTGCCGCAAGGGGTTTATTTGCTTAATATGGGGCTGGCGTAGATGGAGAAATCGTTCAATTAGGCGCATTAGCCGAAGCTGCAAGGAGGTCATAGACCATGACGCCGTTCGGGATGGCTTTCTTTAACGCTCGATCATGACCTTCCCAGAAGACATTAAGCTTGAATTTCTCGCGGCGGTAGGTGACGTTGGTTATCGTTCCGGCTTCTCAAACGATCCAGGCAAGTCAGAAGGAGGTGAAGGTCCCACCAGGTTACGTGGCAGAAGATCTGACTCCGAGGTGCCTATACAATCTCCTTGGGTTGCTAGGATATGTTCTTGGATATGGCGATTTATACCTTGCATCATTGCTTTCTATCTTTGACCATCATTGTTACCACAAACTTGAACCCAGGCACCGCTTCAGAATTCCGACTGACTGACTGACTGGACGCGCAATATCAATCCTTATTCCTCGCGACCACCCGATATCCACGGGCAAGTCACTTTCGTCGAAACTGATCTTACGTTTCCCGTTAGTCATTACAGATTATCTTACACGGCAAAAAGAGTCGGCGGTCCACGCGGATGTGAATCCACCTCGCTTGCTTCACCCATGCTCATTGTTTTGTTTTCTCTCTACCTTTCAAACGAGGTCTGTATTGACCTTGAGAGGTCGTCACGTTATAATCGAAACCTTGATATGAAGTTTTGGCTGGGTCCGATTATGTTTTATGTATAATGCTGCACTGGCGGCCGAGAAATATCAAAAGGTATGGAAGCAAATTTGTTTTGCCCCAAACAGTAATTCTCGGCGAGTTGGCCTTTTTCTCGGAGCGCTCCGATTTGATAGATCATATATGCTCGCCAAAATTATAGGTGGAAAATTGTGGTTCTAAAATCATAATGGCCAATGATTTATTTCGGGAAAGATTATATTTTTATTACTCCGACAAGTGATAGTGTAACGTCCAGGTGTTTTAACAGGATAATGTCAACAACGCGCCAATAGGATGCTATATTATTTCAATCATCATTATACGGGGGGGCGTCTTCTATGACGGCGAAAACTGTTATCTGATTCATCTATTCAAAAATGCTGGGGTTTTTGAACTCCAACATTTCCGGCAATGATTTGTCGGAAAAATTTCAGTCAGTTTTGAATCAAGCTATTAAAGTAGCGAACTTCATCAAGTCTCGGCGGCTTAATTCAAGAATTTTCGCACAACTCTGTGATGCAATGGATTCCGACTTCAAATCGCTGCTTTACCACACCGAGGTTCGCTGGTTGTCAAAAGGAAAAGTTTTGAAGCGTCTCGTTTATCTCAAAGTAGAAGTAATTTCATTCTTGGAAGTCGAGGAAACAAATTTTGGATTCGATCTTCGTGACGAGATTTGGTGGCTCAAAGTTCAGTTTCTCTCTGATCTGTTCGACAAACTGAATTCTCTCAACTTGAGCCTCCAAGGACCATCAGAAAACATTATCTCATCGACATGCAAACTGAAATCGTTTGATAAAAAACTGACGCTATGGAAAAGCAAAGTTTCGAAGGGTATTTTTGAATGCTTCCCTTCCGTAAAAGAATCTCAGTTGAAGAGCAAAGTCGCTGATGACATCATGTCCACACTGACAAGTCTTCAATTAGCAATTCACCATCTTTCGTGTGAAGAGGAAGAAGAGCTGATCGAGTTGAGAAATGACAAATTCTATCGACTGGGATTCGCCGAAAAACGTTTGGACGAATTTTGGCTCTCCTTGGAGCAGTCGTTTCCAGCTCTCAGTTTGAAAGCAGTCAAAATCATTTTGCCGTTCGCGTCTTCATGGTTTTGTGAATTCGGATTTTCAGCTTTGACTGAAATCAAATCAAAAAAGAGAGCGCGACTCCTTCGACTTGACGACGAAATGCGTGTTTGTTTGTCAACATTAGAGCCCCGTTTGAATCTTATTTGCTCTCGAAAGCAAGCCCACCCATCGTATTAGAAATATACACGTTGAAAAAAAAATTAAAAAAAAAATATTTTTTTTACTTAAGGTGTGTCGCGTAACTTTTCAGATATCCCAAGTGTGTCGCGAGTGAAAAAGTTTGAGTAACACTGCTCTAGATTCTAGAGTGAAGTAACATACTCTCTCCCACTGGATCACACAATAACATAGTTGTTTTCATCCATAGTCGCGGAGACTTGACCACCACCCTCCATTTCCAAAAACTCATGGGGCAGCATAGTCATTTTCCCGCTATAAATACCCATCCCATTTTTACCCAGTCTGTATAACCTCACCATGCATTTATATTCGTTATATCTGTTCATCTCACTATACTCATTCCTTCCATTCAATGTGTCCTTCTCATTATGGCTGCCTGGGATGGGTATCCATGCTCTACGATTACCGTTTAAAATCTAAAAGAAGGCCTAACATTTCTTAGGTCAGAATACCACCACTGAAGAACGTAACATTAGACCCCAACCAATGAAGTAAAAGGAGACAACATGCATCTGCCGTGGAGTGTCTTCTTCGAATCATAATCGACAGTGGGCAATCATCCTGCGTTAATTTTTTTCTAAATCGCATTCCTTCCGAGTCTGCTCACTTTTCTGCTTCTGAATAATAATAAACCCATTTCATAAAGGGGTTTATGAAATTCGACGGTTTAAATCCAATTAAAATGTTTCGAACGAATTCTGAGGCGTGTATATAAAGCGTATAACCGTTAACATAATTTACTTCTTCACATCATGAGATAATTATTTTCGTCCATAGTTTACAGCTTATTCGGGCGTTCAATGAATAACACAGGCATGGTTTTCACACATTTTTTTATTTATTAGAAATTCTTTACCTTATTGCAAGATTTCTTGAATCTCGTGGCTGTTCTGATGGTGCCCAAGTAAAGCATACGTTTTCCGAACGATCTCTAGGCTGTTCAATCCTTTATTAATGCATTTCAATCAGAGTCCGACTCCGCAGCACCGTCATTCCCTATTTCTTCGTGCAATACGTTCCAACGCATGGTATCCACTCGCTATTTTGTAATTCATCATTAGAATCAAATTTATAATGATTTGGATTCTGGAATTTTGCAAACCATTTGCGCCGAGTATATTCGACTCATTTCTGCCAACAAATCAGCCTGTCTGCGCTCGCTGCCTTCCCCATTAGGATTGCTCAAATCACAAAGTACGCATTTGTTTTTTCGTGACTGTATTTCCAGAAAGCCATCATCTTTCATGGTCAAGCAATCTATTACCGCTTTTCTCTACTAATATACGATCGAGTTCGTTGTCGAATAAGTATATTCCTGAGTTTTTCAACCGTTTGTACCGGAAGACTATTCTTCGAAAGCATGTTCTTGCACATCATTCTGCAATTTATTGTCTTAAATACGATCGCCGATCCGAATTTTTAATATCGGTAAGTTTCATTTTAGCCCCCACCCCTTACCTGTAGTTACAATATTCAATCTCTCAAAACCCTTATAGGCCTCCGATGATTACACCATCAAGGTTTGGACTCTCGTGTCTTCTGGTGGTCGTCTGGATCCACCCATCCTTCGTCACACCCTCCGAGGTCATCTAGCCGAAATAATCGAGGTGGACGTCTCCTTTGACAATCACTTATTGGTCTCTGTGGATGCAGAATGTGCACTTATCGTTTGGTGCCTACGTTCCGCGCAACCGCTGGTGGCCTTCCGTGGATCTCGACTCAATCGGATGATATCGGGATTGGCGTTTCTGTCGGCACCCTTACTGTCAACAGAAACATTTCACGATAACAAAACACGTGGTTGGCTCCTGGTATCGTCATACGGCTGTGGCGTCCACTTTATTCCCTATTGTCACACTCGGATTCGCCAGCAGGGACCAATGAAACAGGGGGACAACGCGTTCATTAACACCTGTTGCCGCCTCCACCTTCAACCAACTGTCACATTTCCGACAAATGAGATGGATTCCACACATGGGGGTGTTTTTGCTCTTGTCCTCGATGTTAGTCCAGGTAAGTGAGGTTGTAGCGTAAATTATTGTTGCCCCTGACTTAGTGGTTTTAGTTTACTTTAAACGTAAAAAACTTTCCTTATGCCTAAACATTCCTGTATGGTATAACTTCGGAGAAATCCTTGTGTGAGATTTTTGTGTCCGTAGTGGCAAACTATTGTGTTTAAAATGAATGTATGTGTTGTAGGTGGTCAGCACGTGGCTCTTGGCTGTTCGGATAATCTTGTTCGAATGTTCACTTTCTCTGAAGATGGTATTCCGACGCCTTCTGGTCGACTCTCAGCTCACGAGGTGAGCTAAATTTGCCTGTTTTTTGTAAATATAGCGTGTCAATGATGCCTGGCTAGTTTTTAAGAGATGGGCGCTCTTTTTTCCCTGTAGGATAGAGTTAACAGCGTGGCTTTCAGTAACTCAGGCATGCAGTTGGCAACCGGATCCTCAGACGGTGGCAGCTGTTGGCTATGGAATCTCCGCTCTGGTGGAGCCTGGCTAGGTACTGAACTTCAACTGCGAAAAAGGTACGTCCCGTCCATATATCTGCTAGTCCTTGTTGTTGTGGATGCGGACCTTTCCGGTCTTCAAAGACCCCGAAGTTACCATTGCGATCTACGAGCTGTGCTCCATGTTCTTCGCCTTCGCTTCCGTATTTGCTATGCTCACCCTTCTTCTTCCGTTTCAGGCCAAAATGGCGACCCTGTGTCCTACGCTGGAGCATGAATGACACCTACCTTATTGTGTGTCTCAAGAGTGGCGGTGTATGTATATTCCGGGGTGTAACGGGTGCCTACGTCTGCACACTGAAGGTGGGTGGTTTTTTTGCCTTTAACTTCCTTCTCTCCCGCGTGAACTTAGCCCGTTAGTCCAATTCAAGTATATACGGCGTTCTACTGGCGGTTAAAGCGGCTTAAAGGATTCTCGGCGTCCAATTCAAATGTCCGCGTCACGCGTGGGAGGCCACATACAGCTGAACTCAACACAGGTCGACTGAATCAGGTGTATCGTAAGGAAAACGCGACTTAACCAATCAGTGTGGTGTGTCCTTGAGCACGAGGCACTAATTGGTCCTTTTATCGGGCGATTTGGTCGCGTCCTCGTATTCGTTGTCAGTGAATGATAATCGATGGAATGTAATTATATATTGTGTGGTGGTCAATTATAAATAAATAAACCAGAGTCGTGTATTTCCAGATATTACTTGTTTCAATTTATCCTTGATGATATAGCCTTCTAAAGAAACATTCGGCTGTAACTACCTAGAATACCTTGAGAATGTGTCCGGTTTCATCCCGAAAATTTAAATATGTGAGGCATTCTCGGGAAAGGTTTGACACAGGTGGCGGCGTCTGAGAAGATGGTGTTTGGGCGTCGGAGTCACAACGAATGTCGTCGTTCACATCGTCCACACGGCATTTTAGGGTCACGAAGGTGCCGTCTACGGTGTCGCCGCTTCTCCTTTCTCCGAGGATATTTTGGCCACAGGCGGTGCTGATGGTCGTTTCTACGTCTGGAAACTCTCGCCCTTCACATCCTCCACATCGTCCACCGCAGCCCCTACCAGCTGCTCCTCGATAAGCTACTTTTACCGCTTCCCTGCACCCCAAACCACCACCGATCTGGGCATTTCCTGGCTCCAATCAGCTGATTTTGAGGAGCCCCTTCCACAGGCGACCGCATCCTCGACGACGACAACGGTCGCCGCCTCCTCCACCTCTGGACAGCGGCGGCGGCGCTATGCGGCGGCATCGGCCAACGGAAACAACAACGATGCCACTGATGAGGAGACTGCGAGGCCTGCTGATGTCGGGGGTGGTGGTGTCGCGGGGTTACAAACACAGCGAATAACCTGTTGTGTCCCCCTACCGCGATCTGATGGGCCCGGCTTCCTTGTAGCTACGAAGGCCGGGGTCATCTCGCTCTTCACGCCCAGCACAGACATCGATGGACCCTTCAAGTCGTCCTCTGGAGTAAGTGATTGTCGTCCTCCCGTTGATGAAATCAGTCTCCGCCTGACCCCCTCTTCTCCCTCCCCCCAACCTACGATTGATTTGTGTTGTTGGACCTTTTTGTTATCCAGCCGCCGCCATACGAAGAACAGTTTCTCCACTGGGAAATGGACAGTGCCTATTTGCGGGAGACGCCTCGTTCACCGACAACATGTGCCGCCACCGAGGCTAGTGTCGTTGCCCGTGCGCTGGGTAGCCCCGCAGCGGGACCAACCCAGTTCCACAACTCGCCCCCACATGCCACGCCCGGTCGGGGGATTGGCGGGCAAGTGGACGAGGAGGCAGCGGCGGCGGTGTCCTCCCCTCCACCAGGCGTCCTCTTCCAGCTGATTCACGAGCCCTCGGGGGTGCCCTTCCATCGACTCCCACCCGCCTACCTCACGACTCTGCGCGGATGTCCCTACCGCCCAGACCGCCAAAGAGCGCAGATCCCCGGACGCAATCTCCAGGCGATTGTTGATTTGCAACCAACGCTGAGCGCAGGCGATGGTAGGACAATGCTGATGCTCCTTTGGCTCCTTTTTTATTCTGCTGAATCACACCGGAAGCTCGGCCGGCTGCTTCATTTACGCTCCTGGCTAGAATGGTGTGTGTACATGCTGTGGCGTCTCCTGCCGTGCTATCGCCGATGTCTTCTACGCGGGCGCCGTCGTCAAATTCGCCTTTGGTTTTCTCCTTCCGTGACCTACCATTCCAGTACGAGGACGAGACCGTTCTTCGTGAGAAGGCGAGAGCGGTCGACGCTTAATCCTCCAACCCGTGTCCACAGCTGGAACTTGGGCTGGTTATTAAATTCAACATGATGCAGCTGTCGTTTTCCGCCATCTCTGTTGGTTCAATGGCGAGAATAAGACACGCAACAAGTTTACCAGGAATTTGAACCATGAAAGCGCTTTCGGTGGGGTGGGGGGGGCTTATTTTTGATACCCCAAAACAGCTGATATTTGCTTTGCTATTTATAAGTGGTTGAGGTCTCTGGGGCCAATGAAAAATGAGTGTGGCGAATTGGCCAATCACAAGAGCGTGTGATCAATAGTCCTTGTTATCGTACATTTTAATGATGACAGTTGTGGTCTTATTTAAAGCATTACTATTAAAAAAAGACACAAATCGTCCCCTAACATTTTATTTTATTTTTTTGTGTTGCAGAAGGCGAGGAGGTGGTTGTGGACGACATTCAATTTTGTCCAACTGTTCCGCTCACCTATGCCCAGCCACCCCCCACCCAGTCGCCCCGAGTGCGTATCCCGGGGAAGCGTTATCTGTGGCGATCGCATTGGCTATCGGGGGAGGCAGATCTCATTCGACCCCTGTCGCCATTGGACTACCAGCAAGTGCCGTTTTCCTGTTTACTTTGGTCGTGCTTTGCTAGAGCCACGGTTTTACGCCAGCATGGGCATGCACTGGGGGGCGCGTCCATCTGAGAAAAATCGACGTGTAAACTCACGGTTTATCCTCCACTCTTGTTGCGTCGTTTTTTCACATAAGAGGGGGTTCTGTGTAATTCAGAGACGGTCTATGGCAGCTCCTAACACCTCCAAACCGGTCCCTTTTGCCTTTCTAGAACCGCTATGCAACAGTTTCTCACGCAGGCGACTTTTGAACGTCAACACCTTCCTCCTAACCAACCGTTGCATTGCACTGTGGACAATGACGGAGGCGTACGTTGTTGTTGTTGTTTTTATCATCGCTGGTTAATTCGGTAGGCCGCTTTGCCTCACCGCATGCCATGGGTTGCTATATTGCGTCTCTGTAGATTATCAATCGGAGTTGCCTCTGATCCAATCAGAATGGCGCAAGCGCGTTTGCGATAGGCCCCCCAATCTCCTGCCTTCTAATTGGCCGAACATTCCCATCCCTCGAAGGTCGATTAAGAATGATCCAGAATGCAAGAAAACTGGGAGTATTCGGTCATAGGTAATAGCGACATGTCTCAAGAGCGGTCTGGTGGTCCGGTGAAAAACTCAACCCCGGCTACACTCGACACCGTGCTCTCGCCCTCTGAGCAATCCGGACTTGCATTAAGCAGAGCATGGGCGCACAAAGCCTGCATTGACACTTGGTTGGTAGATGTATTTATCCTGGGAGATACCTGAATAGCTCTGCGTTGCAGATTTGCACATCTCGGTGATTGAAACTTCCTTTAAAGTCTTTTTAAAACCATATTTTATGTCACCTTTAGGCGGTTTCCATGGAAATTACAGACGAAGCTTTAAATCAAGCCAGCGATCCAGCTGTCGACATTGACCTGGATGCTGAGGTGGACTTGGACTCGGAGAATGATTCTGATTGGTCGGTCCACATGGACGCCGATATAGGTTGGTTCAATCGTAATCGGCGCCAAAGATCAACCAATCGGCGAACACGCAGAAATGCCCCCGATTCGATTGAATCCCAGGTATGTGTTGGTTATCTATCTATCCATCAACAACACGGCAAAATCCGATCGAGTAAACGTTCTGCGGGTTTATCAGGGGAGCTGATTGTGGTATTCATGGGAGGGCAGACAGACGCCTTATTCGACCACTGCCTGTCTGTCTGCTTGTAGGCACCTCAGGAGGAGGAGGAGGAAATGGTCAACGCCGACTCCGACATTCGCCGATCCCTGCGTCAGTCCCAACGGCGACGGCAACGACGTGAACGTCGACAGCAAATAATCACCGTCGCTGCAAATACCCTGCGGCGCGCGCACAGATCCGAGCGCCGTCGTTTGCGTCGACGTCGACGTGGCGAAGATGGTCGTGCTTCTGCTCCTCCCTCGCCAAGCGCCTCAGCCACGACGTCGACGATCGCGGGAGAATCTGTCAGCCGAGGACCACTCTTGCAACAGACCGCATCGTCGGCAGCTTCCATCGACGGCGACGGCGACCCTCACCAACCCTCGGAGGATGGTTCAGTGGCGACGTCGGGCCTTGATGATTACGATTGTGCCGATGGTGAAACACCAATTCCAACAGATCCGCGAGAAATCTTGAAGCAACAACTTATTCGTAGCATCGATTACGTTGCCTTGGTAAGTGTGTGCTGTGGTGTAGCGGGCTTTGGTGATTACGATTGTGCCGATGGTGAAACGCCAATTCCAAAAGATTCGCGAGAAATCTCAAGGCAACTACTTTTTCGTCGTATCAATTGCGTTGCCTTGGGGGTGAGTGAACCCAGTTTATCCTCTAGTAGAAGATAACCGAGCATAATTTTGCTTTTTAAGTATCGCGCATCGTTTCGTGACAATCCGCAATCGACCATATTGCTGGCGGGTTTTAGTGCTTGTTGTTTATTCAGGCCCAAATAATTATTTTAAATTTACGGACCAGAAATATCTAGTCAGCGAAGGTCATTATCTTTAGCTTACTTCGTTTTCTCCACGACTCATTTCAGCAAGGTGTCCGCTTTCCGCTTGACTGCCCACCTGATAATGGCTACACTGGCCCCACTGACTCCACCGCGCCGATAACGATGACGACCAGTGTACAGCCATCGCCCAATCACCTGCCTCCCTGGCAGGGCCCCAGCATCGATTGGCTATCGACTGTACAGCCCCTTGGTACTCCTTTCGTGCCCCAGCTCGGTGATCGGTTGGTGTACATCCTGCGAGGACACCGGGAGTACCTCAACAGAACCTGGGGACACCCCCAGGGCCTCCCCGACATCGATAATGATGACCCCGGTGATTGTGGCGGTTGTTCGATTGGACAGGATGCTGGCAAGGGTCGTGTTTGGTTGGGAGCAAAGGGTTTGCCGTGGGACCACACCTCGGCATTACCGGTAGGTACCTCCTGGCTAAGTAGTTATGGGCAAAATTGTCGCTCTGTTGTGAGGGATCTGGGTTCGACTCCCAGGTCGTCACGCCACCTGTAAATATATTACCCAGAAGGCTTTTTCGTCTGGTAAGGGATCGCCGCGCGATTGCATCATCCGTCTAGCATTTATTTTGCCGGTACACCAACATGGAAGTAGTTTTTTGGACATCTTCATGAGCGAGGATAAATTTAAACAAATAAAACAGCGAAAGGTGCAGTCTAGTTTTTTTTCCAAACTGCCCTTGCAAATTGTTCACTATATCAGTTTATAACTACTCTGATGCTCATTGGTTTAGAGCGATACTGAGCACGCGACTTAAGTGGCTCTGCAAATCAAAATAGGCAAACGCCGTCATGCTGCTCACCTGATCGACGGACCAATTACTGTGTCACACTCAAGGCCATATCCCACTGATTGGTCAAGACTAATCCAATCGCGTTTTCTTTTCAATATACTTGTTTCAGTGGCCCTGTGCATCTATTGGCCCAGACGAAAGGGCGATTTATATTGACATGCGTGGTTCTAATTACGTTTTTTACACCTGCTCGTCGAAATATTATTTTTAGTAATTCGTGGCACAGTTAGGCACATTTTTGGGTTTGTTTTAGGTTGAGGACCATTTTTTTAAAGAAAATGTTTTATCGAACCATCACGTTCACATATTTAATTTCAATGAATTTATAGACATTTTTTCACCAGTCGCTAATGTTCACTGCGCGAATCAACCGTTTTTACCTGAGTATAGGGTTTAAGACAGACCCCTTGCCGTCTCATTTTGAAACTTTGGTCCTCGAGAGCTCGGGATGGAGTTAAAACGGATCACCCTGTGGACAACGATTTCTGTCTCAAATGGCCATGTCGCCGATCGTCAAAGGGGAGACGCCGGTTGGTGGTTTGTGGTTAACTCGGGTGCCCCTGTTGGGATCGCTCCAAGACCATAAAAGAGGCCACATTTGCCGCCCAATTTGCTGCCAATAGGAGAGTCTGGTGGCTGTCGTGAAAGAGCGGCAGTGTCTGAGGCAGATTGAGGCTACGACGAAGAAAAACCTCCCGAACAGAACCCCGCGGAGGGTCCGACAGAAGCAGCTGAGCTTCTTGGCCAGGGAGAACTCTTCAACGTGTTGTGGTTGCGGAGAGGCATGCAATGAGTGCATTTTGTTCATTTTCCCCAGGGTTATGTCTGTTGCCACATCGTGGGCATGGCTATTCACTTCGTGCGCGTAGACACTGCGTCGACGCGCACGAACCGCGATCGACAGGGCGGCAATGACGACCACCGCCCTAGTCGTGGTCGTCGTCGTCGCGGCCGCCGCCGTCGTGCGTCACGCCCAGGAGGACGCAGCCTCAACAGCTTCATTCGCCTCGTCTCCCTCCGTCTCGCCGTCGACGCTCAGCAGCCCTACTCCGCCATCGGTTCACGGCGTCCACGGCACTCCGAGTCAGCATCCGCCGCCGCCGTCGTCGTTGCAACCCCCTCCCCGGCGAATTCCTCGTCCGCTATCACGACGTCGACGGAGTACTCGACTTCTTGGTGCTTCGAAGCATCTTCGACGAAGCCATCTTCTCTCGCACCTGGAACAAGGGTTTGTTTGTTTGTGGCGCATAAGCCGGTTGCTTCCTTTGCTCCTCTTAGCCCCCGTCACTCCCCCCTCCTCACAGAGACAATCAGGTCAGAACAGATTGTGCCAAGCGAGCCTCGGCGAAAGACTCCTCTTTGAACGGCGTTGCGGAAGCCTTTACAGCTTCTCCGATTCTCAACATCCTTGTGGCTGGAATGAGAGAGCTTGTCGCACCTATCGGCTTTCGGGATGCGTCTCGGAGACACGATGTTATCTTGGTATCTTCGACATGCGATTTACAATACGCTTTCCATCCCCAAAGGCGACGTCTGCATCTGCCCTGTTGAGGAGGTGTGGTGGCGTGGCCGCGTTCTCACGCCCTTCCTCACTGCGTCGACGTCGACGTCGTCTGCAACTGGTGACGAAGACTGCGTTATTGAAGACCCCTGGTTGTCTATTTGCGTTCAGTGGTTGGACCAACCGCAGCTGACCGCCCCTCAATCACCCTCCCGCGAACATCCTCCCGCTAGCCTCACCTCAGTGGTGGCCACCAATGAGCTGGTGGGAGGGGAGGATAACAACAATTTTTCCGACCGACTGAGCCCCTGGGATATGCATTGCCCCGAAGGCCTCCTTCTCGTGTCCAATGGTAGGTCAAGGGCGATGAGGTTTGAGCCGATTTTCTGCTAGACAATTATCCCGTGACGGATTTGCCAAACGGCCATTTCAAATGGTATCAACAGAGCATCCTGTAAAATGTGTTAAAAAGCGGCTCCGCAGAACGTTAAAAGGCCCTCCACCAATATTTAATGTTTACATGTTAACGTGTGCTGAATCTTCATCATCGTCGCCCTGAAAATGGCGAAGAAGAAACAATCAAGGGATTAAATTACACGTCATGTAAAATCGACAATTCCACCATCAATTATTTATATTTTTCCCACCGTGACCCCTTTTTGTTGCTCCAGTGGGTGGAAATGCAAGGGAGGAGGAGGAGGAGGAGGAGGAGGAGGAGAAGGGTGTTGGTAGAGGACAATAATCATTAACCTCTGTTGCTCAACTGTCATTTCAGCCTCTGCTCTGCCAGCGTCCGCCCGCACGAGCGAGGCCCACGTGGCTTCCGATCGATTGGCGCGTCTTTTTGGGTCTCTTCGGCAGTCCCCGACACATCAGCCCCCTCGACCTATCAGCGCCCTCGGCCCCTCGACGTCACGAAGCCATCAGCGACGAATCAGCGGCACCGCCGGCGGCGATGTTTCGTTCGGCGACGTCGTTGTTGACCGCATGAAGGCAGCTCTCGATAAAGTGAGCGCACACCGTCTGTAGTAATCATTGCGGCCATTGAGACGTCTTGTAAAGGCCGACATTGTCAAGCACCAACATGGCCCCCACCGAAAAACGAGTTTCACCAACATTTTATCCTTCGAGCCGTCCAGTTGAATACCGCGGAAATCCTGGCAGTAGCCGGTGTTGTTATTGGGTGCCTCTGTCTCTTTTATAATTCCTTGTTCAGTTCTCGTGTTTACGGATTCGAGTCGACGGCTTCGTGGCAGATGTGGCGACGTTGAAAACGGAACCAGCGCCCCCGCCGGGTTTTTTTGATAACAATTTGATAGCTACCACTTTTGCTCACCCTTGCTGTTTCACTGTTTTTGTCAAGATCATGTCCCTCCACGCCTCCACTGTCTTCAATGCCCCCGTCGACCTGGCAGCATTTCCCAACTACATCGTCGTCAACCCCTACCTCGTCGACCTCCTCCTTGTCCGCCATAGACTCGAGAACCTCTTCTATCGGTAAGCCTGGTCGGAGATAGCGTAGCCGTTGCTACGAGGCCAACCTCCTAGGCAACCACCACCACGGGGTGGCACTGAGACGAGAAACCCCAAATGACTACCCATCTGGCTACATCATCTACCATATCACCATAGCAGTCGCTTCAACTTCGACCACTCCACACAGTCTGCAATTAGTTGTTTTTTTGTTTGTTTGCAATTCGTGCAGAGATTTGGGCGCGAGGGTGATTGGATTTATTTTGGGCTGATGAGATGAAATGCGGGTGTTTCGCAAACTCCAAAGGAACGCGCTGATATTATTATTGGGGCTTTCTTGTATTTTCTTGCAGCCAATCGGATGCCATTCAATTTGATTTGGAGAAAATTTTGGCCAACGCTCTTGTTTACAACGAACCCGACAGCCTTATCGTGCGACAGGCCCATCTTGTTGTCGATCTGGCACTTAAGTGCCTCCGTTGTCATGACTACACACTGGTACGCCTCTTTCACCACCCTACCCTCTCCTTCATCCCACCTCCCCTCCTCGTCTACTCTCTTCTCCATCCCCTCTACCAGATTCCCCCCCTTCCTCCTACTCCTCTCTCCTCCTATCCATTCGATGGCAAATATCCAGTACAGCTTCATTCATTTATCAATCCCGTCGAATTGGTTCTTGATTTGGTTTCAGGAAAAACTGGTGGAAGAATACACAACAGCTGTACGAACTGACCCCGAACTAGATCCCTCTCTCGACACATCGCAGAATTCCTCGGGAACCTCCACAACTCTCCCCGCCCACGTCGTCGACGACGATCCCATTGATGTTGACCACCTCCACGAGGTCACTCGAGGTTCACTCGCATCGCCCGCGCATTCGGACGACAGCGAGGTCGCCGCCCCCACTTTGAGCTCTCTGAAACGCCTTCGAACTCGACTCTCCTCCTCCTCCTCGAGCGCTTCTACGGTGCGCACACCGCCGAAGAAGTGTCCCGCCCTCAACGGTGCCACCGGAGACCGCGCGCTTCGGAACTTCTCCAATCAACAGACCGCTACCACCGCCACCGACGAGTGTTTGGTGGAGGAGGAGGGGGAGGGGGAGGGTGAGAGTTCGAGGGGTGGGACAGACGAGGCCTTGGACTGGAAGAAGGTGTGTCGGCAACTGCTGATGGAGTTGACTCGGGAGAAGAGGAGTTTCTTCTTCCGGAACCCCGTTGACCTGGCACAGTACCCTGTAGGCGAACCGGTTTGAGAACCAGTCGGTAATGTGGATGCAAATCACGGCCGTTTAACTTCCGCTTCTTTGTTTTCCCCTCCCTCAAAATGTGTTTAGACCTATACAGAAATTGTACAGACCACAATGGATCTCGGGTCGGTTCGACAACGTCTTGGGGGTAATGTTGACCAGTCGGATGCCACCACCTCTGCTACCACCCCAACCAATCTCTTCTACACCAGTCCACGCCAGTTCCTACGCGACCTGCACCTCGTAGTGTCCAATTCACGCCTATATAATCGCGACCCCGACACCCAGGTACGTGTCGGTGGAATTTGTAGGGCAATAATAATAATAATACGGTTTCGGAGTGGTAATGCGTGGTTGTGTTTCGCAGATTTATTCAGACACGCGGTGGTTATCGCGCTGGGTCACCAAAGAGGCGACACCTCGACTCGCGCTCTTCCTTGCCAATGAGCCAACGGTTCCTCCCCTTCGGCTGTCGATTGGCGGGCGGCGTAGACGGCGCCACAGGGCTCGTCCGAGGGCCCCCGGCGCCTCCCTGGCCTCTGCTGTTCCTGTAAATAAGCGTCACTCGATACTTACCAGGTCCGTTTTTGTCTTTGGGTTTACTGGCTTCAGCCTGCCTACAGATCGTCGGCTTTGTAGTCCAGAGTCCACCGTCTGTTATGAAATGCGATTATAAAACGCCATTGTTATTCTTTTTTAGAAGTAATCGTAGAGGTACGTTGCATTTTGTATAACTGCGTGTTTACCATCGCATCCTCTGCCTACCGACATTTTCTGTCGATATAGAATCGGGCGATCCATGTTTAGCCACATGACTCGAATTTAGTGCTAGAGTAAGCAATTATGGAGTGTGTTGTCGGTGTATATTAGGGGGGGGATAGGTTTGCATACTGAGTTTGATAAGCAAGCCTATCGCTCTGCAAACTAATTTTAGGAGAGCATGAATGACTGTGTGCTACGAGTATGTCGGTCAATAAAGTAGGCGAGCTGTAAGGTATTAAAATAGTGGTACTAAATTGTGGGGGTCATATATTTTACGGATTTTATGATATAAGGAGAGAACCATTAAGACATACGTAGGAGGGAAAACTGAATGCACGTTTTCCTGTCCACTAGTTCGAATATCGGAGACTGCAGTAACTGCTTCGAGTGGAAGCAGCTATTCCGATGAAATTACGCTCGATACCGTCCGATCTTCGTCGCGTGTACCGTCGACCATCTCGGAGTCTTCTCACTCCACTAAATCCGATAGTGAAAAAACCATCTCCACTCCTCCATCATCCGTCTCATCGTCAGGCCCTCATAACATTTCGGCCCCCTCTCCCCCTTTGTCTGACACGCGACAAAAACGAAGACGCAGAAGCTCGCGTCAGCGACGATTTGCAAGACAGACGACTTCGCTGCAGTGTGCAAGACGGCCCCGTAGATCTGCGAGAACAGTGCAGCATTACTTCAACGAGGAGGAAGACGATGACTAACCAATACGGGGATTTTTATGTATATAAATGTGAAATGTTCGAAAAATAAATTTGCATATTTTATAAAACCTCAACGAACTTGTACGATGACTCTTTTTGAGGGTAGGGTACAATCAATTGTAAATTACAGCCTATTTAATCCACGGTACACCTTCAAAATATGAAAATAATTATTTTAACTATGCATAGGTTTTGAACTTCATGAACTCTATGCGGTGACAAGTGCCAAACATGAAGTCCTTATTTCTTAAGGAGGCACTTTCCTACTAACCAAGACCATACAACTATGATTCGAAATATTATATCGAATTGAACAAAAACTATTGAGGAAAATATTTCCATGTATAGTGATTAAATAAAGTCTTATAGTGAGCTTATAATCGGCCGTGTTTATGAAAAAAAGAGGCTTCTCACTGGGGTTTTAGACATTTGATCTACAACGCAATTAATTGCCCATCGAGCAGATTTCCTTGTCGTATTTCGGATTCATTTATATATATATGATATTTAGCGTTTTAAAAAGCTTTCTGCGGTCTTGTAATTCCTAGAATATGATTATCCCCAAGCTCTGCCGCGCCTTCAAAACTTTATTTCATCAGCATGCGCACATTATTCACTTACCAAGACAAAATCTCTGCATACTTTCCAAAGAAACTCGTTGGTTCTTCTTGAACAACTTCAAGCCATATCGTAACTCACCTTTACAAGGTCCGTTAAAGCGAACGTCCTTGGAGTTCAGTAGCGAATCAAAACTACCATCGGAACAACCTCGTATACCATTTAATTCCCTTGTGGCAGTCTTGGTCGTATCAACGGGTCTTTCTTTCGGCTACCTTTACTATGCTTCAAACCTCGCAAAACCAAAAGACATATCTTGGCGTCTCCTTGAAGAATTCTTGGCTCGGGGTGAAGTTCGAAGCATCTCTCTCGCACAGGGCCAGGAAATGGCTCTTATAATTCTTGAATCGGCCCAGTTCATCGACGGCAAACCCGTGCATGTAAGAACAAATTTATTATACGAATTCTCGACGCAGTACTGCTCTAAAGCCCATATAAGCTAGATGGATATGTTGGTCCTTATCTGTTTCATGTAGGCGGCCAGCGTCCCACTCCAAAACGAAACCGCGTTGGATTTTGAGAAAAGAATTCGCCAATTCGAGAATCGCATCGGTATTCCAGATTCAGACAAAATCCCAATCACCCTGGCGTAAGAATTTGTTTTCTCATTTAACTTACTGATTTCGATGTAGGCAGGAAATGAATGCAGCGGACTTCCTCACAACTATTGCGATTTCTTCGGCCATATTCGCTACCGTTGCGTTTCTTTGGCTGCGTAAAAACGTTCCCCACAACCTCCCACCAAACGAGGCCATACGCACCGCCCTCCAGAAACTCGCCTACCAGGGGAAAATGCCTGGGCGAGACCCCAAATCGGCAAAAAGAACTAAGCCCGTGGATAGTCCTTCTCCCCCGCCAAACCGCGAACCAAGTGTCGGCGGGAATTTCAGCGGTGGTTTTGGTAGCGGACTGCCCTTCATGGATGCTATTCCGGGCATGGGAGAACCCCAGCCAACGACGACTGATGTTACTTTTGATGTAAGCACAACTTTGAAAAGTTCCAACCCGTACCGCTCGGAAATTACCTCTCTCGCCACCAGCAACACGTTAGAGTCTTTCACCATGAATATTGACTGTGGTGTTTTACAAGGCACAGGGTATTTTCCTTTTGCTGTTCAATTGCTACGGAGAACGACTTCTCTCCAAGGTATCAAAATGAGTCTCGATTACGTTTTCTCCTGGTCCATAATTTAGCCAGGCCTTTTTCCAACAGTCAGTTATCTTGTGAGTGATCATTTGGTTGCCGTCGTCTAGGTTTTTTTAATAATCTCGTTGTCTAGTGGCCTACCTATGCTCTCCATCCTAGAGACCATCAATCAACGTCGCTTCTCTCACTGTTCCCTCCCATCCCCTCTATTCTAATCTCTTCGATCAATGCGAACGCTATACCGTTTAATTCCGCTTCAAGGATCGCGATTCCCCCAGTCCCTATTTTTTTCCTGAACGGTTGACACGGAAACTGATAGGCTGTTTACGTGTTCAGTTTGTTTAGTCCTCGTGCCCTTAATAAAGCGATTTCCATTAATAATTACTAACCCAGTTTTGGTGTGGTCACCACCTATTCTCCTTTATGCCGTTGAAAAATGACAATATTTGTTTATCGTTTACGCAGGTTTTTTGTTTGTCCTTCATGTTGTGTTTATAGCAGGTGGCTGGAATGCATGCTGCGAAACAGGAGGTCGCCGAATTCGTCGCGTATCTCAAAAATCCGGCGAAGTATCAGGCACTCGGTGCAAAACTTCCCAAAGGCGCTCTCCTCCTAGGACCCCCAGGAACAGGCAAAACTCTGCTAGTAAGCATTATCTGAAACCCAAAGCATACTCGATATCCTTGCTACTTATTTCATGTAAGTACACCTTTCAACATAATAGGTCAAGGCATTGGCGAATGAAGCGGGCGTGCCTTTTTACTCTATGGCGGGCTCCGAATTCATTGAAGTGATTGGTGGACTTGGCGCCTCGAGAATACGAAAGTTGTTCAAGGCAGCTCGGCAAAAGTCTCCATCGATTATTTTCATCGATGAAATCGATTCAGTTGGTCGCAAACGACCTGGCGCTGGGTAAGACTGATTTCTAATGACGTCCACCTCTGTGGGATTTAATTAATTAATTAATATCTATTTGATTTCAACCTATCAGGAGTACTGTTACGTTTTTTCGATCAATCATCTTTTAGCCAATCTGGTGGTGGAGCCGCGGAGATGGAGCAGACCTTGAACCAGCTTCTCGTTGAAATGGACGGAATGGACACCACCGAGGGAACCATTGTTTTTGCGGCCACCAATCGCGACGACCTCCTAGACAGAGCTCTTCTTCGATCGGGCCGTTTCGACCGACACATCTTCATCGATCTACCCAACCTGGCGGAGCGAAAGGAGCTCCTCGACATGTATCTGGGTAGAAGCTGTCTCCGTTTTACCCTTCCCCCCTGTTTGTCCTTTATGAATCTCGTGAAGAAGGCACATATGGAGATCAGAGTCTATTTAGCCTACCTGCGTCTCGCCTGTATGTGAAAGCAGACTGAAGATGTTGGAAGATATCTTCATCTCTCACGCCCCGCCACCTCCATTTTCTAGGGCTAGTCGGTCAATGGGGGAGGTAAGTAAAAGTACAGGGTTTCTATGGAATACAAAACGGTTACCCCTGCTTCTCTCGCTTCCCCCATCGGTCTTCCCCCACCTCGCCCCCTTAATGCGATTTTTGGCGCCAGGACTTGTTAAAACTAAACTGTGCTTTTGTTTTAACGTTCTGCAGGTAAATACAAATTGGGCAAGGTCATCGACGTCAAGGCACTGCGCGACCGGTTGTCGGCGTGGACGCCGGGCATGTCGGGCGCGGACATCGCGCGACTCTGCAACGAGGCCGCCCTCATTGCCGCCCGACGACCCGATATCACGGACGGCGTGCAGATCTGCGACTTCGATGGCGCCCTCGAACGCGTTCTGGCGGGTAGGTAGGCCGGCCGGTGCATTTGTACGACGACTGCAACGACTGCGCGCACTCTTGTTCTAGTGTGTGTACGACCACAGGCTGGAACTCGGTCGATCTGAAACAGGCGATTTTATAGTTCGCTGATTGTCAGAACTGGACAACGATTTCTTCTGATCTGGCTTCCGATCGCCGCGCGTGAACAATTCGTGACATCACGGGATCGGGGTCAACACCAATGGGATCGTCGTTGACGGAGAGGTGTCGTTGTTCCCGAGGAATTGTGTGGTGTGTGTAGAGAAGGGTCCTGTTCGGGGTCAGTCACTGCGGCTGTTTGTCCACAGGATCGATGCGCGGGAGTCAAGTTGTCTGAACGTGAGAGTCGTACAACTCCCATGTCCGAATATCGTAAAATAAGCCGGGCGCAGTAGCGGTCGGTGGGGACGAAAACCGACTGATCATCGTCATCATACGGAATTGACCAATCAGTCAGCGTGCTGCGTGTGGTCCCTTTGTGTTGATTGGTCGACACTGGGGACGCCGCCGCCGCGAATCTTCAAGACACCATCCTCGAGGCCGTTTCTATCCTCCGGATTTAATGGAGTATGAGGGGTGGGGGGGTAGATTGGAGTATCCTGGATACTTGGTCCATATTTTCGGGCTGTTTTGCCGGCCAAACATGTTCGCGCGCATCTTGGCGTATTGGCTGACTAATTCTCCTCCAGGGCAGCCGATTGGTCCACCGTAGACCACCTATACTCACTCACCGTTCCTTTCTCCTCCCCCCCCCCAGGTGCCGCGAAACGCTCGAGTCCTCTGTCGCTGATGGAACGGCGCGTCTCGGCGGTGCAGGAGGCCGGGAGGGCCCTCGTTGCCATGGTTCTGCCACACACCGGACTCACGCCCTTTCGGGTATCGATAATTCCGCGATCCCAGGCCGGCGGTGGTGTTGAAGGGGGCGGAGGTGGCGGCGGCCTCGGCGGCTTCACACAGTTTATTCCCGAGGAGAAGATGTTGCTGTCGGTGGAGGACGTGGCCGACAGGATGGCTGTCCTATTGGCGGGTAGGGCTGCCGAACAAATAATCTTCAAGGCCGTCTCTGATGGTGAGTCGCTACTTGACCAGGCCCTCCGCTTTCCTCTCCGCTTTCCCCTCCACCCCAAGTTCCACCACTTTCTCAGCCCCCTGCTTTTCCATCCACTCGAAACGCCTTCTCTTAAACACTGCTCTTCCCTGCCTGATGGCGACAATCTTGGTGTCTCTTCGTTGATTTTAGCCTCCGAGCAGTATTTACGCAAGGCAACCGATCTTGCTTACAAAGAAGTGCGTGAGTGGGGCATGTCCAAGCTTGTCGGAAATCTCAGTTTCGGGGTAAGTTTCGATGCCTTCTCTTCACCCTCTCCACTCAGCAGCTTCATCGGTTAGATTACAGCATGCATGACACCGCTTGTAGGTGCCTACTGATAACACGGTTTCCTTAATCACATTTTCTCCTCGCCACGTATCTTGGCCATCTATCGCAATAAAATTGCTACTTTATGTAATTCAGTAGCGCGTTTTCCTCAATTTTGTTTCCTAATAGGACATGGCCGAGGACCGCTTCTCCCTGCAGCCCTATAGCAAGCGAACAGCGGCCATTATAGACGGCGAGGTGCAGCGCCTCGTGTCAGAGGCCTTCCAGCGCGCCGTGGGTCTAATCCAGCTGCACGAGGTGAAATTGATGCGTCTGGTGAAGTCCCTCCTCGAGAAGGAGGTTGTCTCATCGGAGGAACTACGGCAGATCATAGGCGAGAAGGAGACTGCTTCGACGGTAACGCCGACTGCGCCATAGTCGATGCGTGCTGTCAGGTTGTACTTGTATAATAACGGAATTATGTGCACACACCCCTGCCCACCTCCTCCTCCACCGTTCTCTTTGAGCGTTCCCTCTGTTTTTCTAACCCTAGAACACGTAGAAGTGAGCGGTCATTGTGTTACCACGCCTCGTAATGATAAATGAATGGTTTTCTTGCTATTATTTTGATTTCCCTGTCGGGTGAGAAGACAGCCCCAATGAATTGCAGGGTGATGCGACGGTGTAGAGGTTGGCATCCACAATCTGTTTGTGAGTTGCTGTGGGCTCGATTGATTGGGCCGACAACCAACCAATAAGGAGGCCACAGTTACGTGGGCCGGTAAGCCAGCTACTTGAAAGCTGTTGGATGGGTCTCCTCCATTGACTACTGGGGATGGGTCTCCTCCATTGACTACTGGGGATGCGTCTCCTCCATGGACTACAGGGGATGGGTCTCCCACTTTGACTACTGGGGATGGGTCTCCTACTTGGACAACTGGGGATGGGTCTCCTCCATGGACTACCGGGGATGGGTCTCCTTCTTTGACAACTGGGGATGGGTCTCCTACTTGGACAACTGGGGATGGGTCTCCTACTTGGACAACTGGGGATGGGTCTCCTCCATGGACTACCGGGGATGGGTCTCCTACTTTGACTACTGGGGATGGGTCTCCTACTTGGACAACTGGGGATGGGTCTCCTCCATGGACTACCGGGGATGGGTCTCCTCCATGGACTACCGGGGATGGGTCTCCTTCTTTGACAACTGGGGATGGGTCTCCTACTTGGACAACTGGGGATGGGTCTCCTCCATGGACTACCGGGGATGGGTCTCCTCCATGGACTACCGGGGATGGGTCTCCTTCTTTGACAACTGGGGATGGGTCTCCTACTTGGACAACTGGGGATGGGTCTCCTCCATGGACTACCGGGGATGGGTCTCCTTCTTGGACAACTGGGGATGGGTCTCCTACTTGGACAACTGGGGATGGGTCTCCTCCATGGACTACCGGGGATGGGTCTCCTCCATGGACTACCGGGGATGGGTCTCCTTCTTTGACAACTGGGGATGGGTCTCCTCCATGGACTACCGGGGATGGGTCTCCCACTTTGACTACTGGGGATGGGTCTCCTACTTGGACAACTGGGGATGGGTCTCCTCCATGGACTACCGGGGATGGGTCTCCTTCTTTGACAACTGGGGATGGGTCTCCTCCATGGACTACCAGGGATGGGTCTCCTTCTTTGACAACTGGGGATGGGTCTCCTCCATGGACTACCGGGGATGGGTCTCCTTCTTGGACAACTGGGGATGGGTCTCCTACTTGGACAACTGGGGATGGGTCTCCTCCATGGACTACCGGGGATGGGTCTCCTTCTTTGACAACTGGGGATGGGTCTCCTCCATGGACTACCGGGGATGGGTCTCCTCCATGGACTACCGGGGATGGGTCTCCTTCTTTGACAACTGGGGATGGGTCTCCTCCATGGACTACCGGGGATGGGTCTCCCACTTTGACTACTGGGGATGGGTCTCCTCCATGGACTACCGGGGATGGGTCTCCTTCTTTGACAACTGGGGATGGGTCTCCTCCTTGGACTACCGGGGATGGGTCTCCCACTTTGACAACTGGGGATGGGTCTCCTACTTGGACAACTGGGGATGGGTCTCCTACTTGGACAACTGGGGATGGGTCTCCTCCATGGACTACCGGGGATGGGTCTCCTACTTGGACAACTGGGGATGGGTCTCCTACTTGGACAACTGGGGATGGGTCTCCTACTTGGACAACTGGGGATGGGTCTCCTCCATGGACTACCGGGGATGGGTCTCCCACTTTGACTACTGGGGATGGGTCTCCTACTTGGACAACTGGGGATGGGTCTCCTACTTGGACAACTGGGGATGGGTCTCCTACTTTGACAACTGGGGATGGGTCTCCTCCATGGACTACCGGGGATGGGTCTCCCACTTTGACTACTGGGGATGGGTCTCCTCCATGGACAACTGGGGATGGGTCTCCTCCATGGACTACCGGGGATGGGTCTCCTACTTGGACAACTGGGGATGGGTCTCCTACTTGGACAACTGGGGATGGGTCTCCTACTTGGACAACTGGGGATGGGTCTCCTCCATGGACTACCGGGGATGGGTCTCCCACTTTGACTACTGGGGATGGGTCTCCTACTTGGACAACTGGGGATGGGTCTCCTACTTGGACAACTGGGGATGGGTCTCCTACTTGGACTACCGGGGATGGGTCTCCTTCTTTGACAACTGGGTTTGGGTCTCCTACTTGGACTACAGGGGATGGGTCTCCCACTTTGACAACTGGGGATGGGTCTCCTACTTGGACAACTGAGGATGGGTCTCCTACTTGGACAACTGGGGATGGGTCTCCTCCATGGACTACCGGGGATGGGTCTCCTACTTGGACAACTGGGGATGGGTCTCCTACTTGGACAACTGGGGATGGGTCTCCTACTTGGACAACTGGGGATGGGTCTCCTCCATGGACTACCGGGGATGGGTCTCCCACTTTGACTACTGGGGATGGGTCTCCTACTTGGACAACTGGGGATGGGTCTCCTACTTGGACAACTGGGGATGGGTCTCCTACTTTGACAACTGGGGATGGGTCTCCTCCATGGACTACCGGGGATGGGTCTCCCACTTTGACTACTGGGAAGTGGTCTCCTACTTGGACAACTGGGGATGGGTCTCCTCCATGGACTACCGGGGATGGGTCTCCTACTTGGACAACTGGGGATGGGTCTCCTACTTGGACAACTGGGGATGGGTCTCCTACTTGGACAACTGGGGATGGGTCTCCTCCATGGACTACCGGGGATGGGTCTCCCACTTTGACTACTGGGGATGGGTCTCCTACTTGGACAACTGGGGATGGGTCTCCTACTTGGACAACTGGGGATGGGTCTCCTACTTGGACAACTGGGGATGGGTCTCCTACTTTGACAACTGGGGATGGGTCTCCTCCATGGACTACCGGGGATGGGTCTCCCACTTTGACTACTGGGGATGTGGTCTCCTACTTGGACAACTGGGGATGGGTCTCCTCCATGGACTACCGGGGATGGGTCTCCCACTTTGACTACTGGGGATGGGTCTCCTACTTGGACAACTGGGGATGGGTCTCCTCCATGGACTACCAGGGATGGGTCTCCTTCTTTGACAACTGGGGATGGGTCTCCTCCATGGACTACCAGGGATGGGTCTCCTTCTTTGACAACTGGGGATGGGTCTCCTCCATGGACTACCGGGGATGGGTCTCCTTCTTTGACAACTGGGGATGGGTCTCCTCCATGGACTACCGGGGATGGGTCTCCTTCTTGGACAACTGGGGATGGGTCTCCTACTTGGACAACTGGGGATGGGTCTCCTCCATGGACTACCGGGGATGGGTCTCCTTCTTTGACAACTGGGGATGGGTCTCCTCCATGGACTACCGGGGATGGGTCTCCTTCTTGGACAACTGGGGATGGGTCTCCTACTTGGACAACTGGGGATGGGTCTCCTCCATGGACTACCAGGGATGGGTCTCCTTCTTTGACAACTGGGGATGGGTCTCCTCCATGGACTACCGGGGATGGGTCTCCTTCTTTGACAACTGGGGATGGGTCTCCTCCATGGACTACCGGGGATGGGTCTCCTTCTTGGACAACTGGGGATGGGTCTCCTACTTGGACAACTGGGGATGGGTCTCCTCCATGGACTACCGGGGATGGGTCTCCTTCTTTGACAACTGGGGATGGGTCTCCTCCATGGACTACCGGGGATGGGTCTCCTTCTTTGACAACTGGGGATGGGTCTCCTACTTGGACAACTGGGGATGGGTCTCCCACTTTGACAACTGGGGATGGGTCTCCTACTTGGACTACCGGGGATGGGTCTCCTTCTTTGACAACTGGGGATGGGTCTCCTACTTGGACAACTGGGGATGGGTCTCCTCCATGGACTACCGGGGATGGGTCTCCAACTTTGACTACTGGGGATGGGTCTCCTACTTGGACAACTTGGGATGGGTCTCCTCCATAGACTACCGGGGATGGGTCTCCCACTTTGACAACTGGGGATGGGTCTCCCACTTTGACAACTGGGGATGGGTCTCCTACTTGGACAACTTGGGATGGGTCTCCTCCATAGACTACCGGGGATGGGTCTCCTCCATGGACTACTGGGGATGGGTCTCCTTCTTTGACAACTGGGCATGGGTCTCCTCCATGGACTACCTGGGATGGGTCTCCTTCTTTGACAACTGGGGATGGGTCTCCTACTTGGACAACTGGGGATGCGTCTCCTCCATGGACTACCGGGGATGGGTCTCCTACTTGGACAACTTGGGATGGGTCTCCTCCATGGACAACTGGGGATTGGTCTTCTACTTGGACTACTGGGGATGGGTCTCCTTCATGGACAACTGGGGATGGGTCTCTATCGAGACGTTATCGAGGGAAGGCAGTATGTTGCTTTCTGGAAATTTGATTGCTTCATTGTTGGATCATAGAGTAAGAGCCAGAGTAAATGCTCGCAAAATTCCGCTTAATTCTTTCCCTAACCAATAGAAAAGGGCCAATGGATGCAACAGTTCCCAGCCCACCACCACTACCGGGTATCCATGTTATTTGTTCTTCAATTGATGCTCAACAATCGGTTCGTCGTCACGCGCGCAGGAAGTGGGTTGAACCTGTACAAGTTCTGCTTCGCCCTAACGACTTTCTTAGGCCCACGAGAATGATGGAATTTGAGAATTGTACATCGATTATATTGTGCATATATTTTGCATTCAAAATCAGCATTATATATTGTGGAGGATCTACAATGCATGAATGATAAATTATAACTTTATCACGGACATATCCCCACGAATGTTGTCTTTCAAGGCTTCGACTTCTTTCTGTTTTATTTGCATAAACCAGTGGTTCTCTACCTTTTTTCACTTGCGACACACTTGGCATATCTGAAAAGTTTTGCGACAACCATAAGTAATAAAAAAATATATTTTGGTTAAACTTTATTTTCAACGTTTAAATTTTTAATGCGATGGTTGGGCTTGCTTTCGAGATCAAATAAAGTTGAAACGTGGCTCTAATGCTGACAAACAAACACGCATTTCGACGTCAAGACGAAGGAGTGGCGCTCTCTTTTTTGATTTGATTTCAGTCAAACTTGAAAATCCGAATTCACAAAACCATGAAGACGCGAACGGCAAAATGATCTTGACTGCTTTCAAACTGAGAGCTGGAAACAACTGCTTCGGGGAGAGCCAAAATATTTTTCAAAAATCTCGCGACACAGGTTGAGAAACACTGGCATAAACTCTATCTTCGAGATTGTCCCACAAAAAGATTGTCCAGCCGCATTTCCAAAGAGAAGCGACCCAATGACACCACCAAATTCTAGAAATCCTGGATACTGTTTATTCATCACTTTAAAACGAGTATTTTTGATTAAATTAAGAAAAAATGGCACGACACATTTACGAATTTAATTTTAACAAATACTCTCCACCCGGCTGAAATGAAGAAGCCCACAGGAACTGGCTGTGCCATGCCCTAAGAAAACTCTTTGGATCCTGGATGCTTACTTCTTGGTAAAGGGCCTTTTTACGGACGGGGGGCTCATTGACCCAATAACACCACCAGATCTGGATGCGTTCGTAACAGTAACGAGTGAGGATTGCAAAGGCGGCTGTCCAAATACGACAATTCTCGAGTGAAATCGAATTCAATTTAGGAAATTATATACCTTCGACTTGATATCCGTTTAAGGAAACGATGACATCTACCAGAGAAGAGAAACTCGAAATTGAACGACATTTGTTTTTTAGTAAATCCGCCAATTCTCCTCTTCTATTCACGATTAAAGCAGTAAAAGGTTTGTCCTTCCCTTGAAATACCTAGTGCGGTGGGTTCATTTCATTGGCTCGTTCGAATCGCATTTCGGCACTTCGAAGTGATCCAAGTTCGCGGATGAATTCACCAACGTAACAGCCTAGTCATCTGCCGTTACTACCTTCTCGTCTTCGTCAAGATCCGTGATTACGTGTTTGTCAAAGAAAAAAACATTTCGTAGGGGCTGCGTTTACCTTTCTGCCAAATTTTCAATTACAACAAGCAAAAGAAGGTAGCATCCAATATTTTCTAGTCTGTCTTTTCGGCAAAGCAAATTACCCAGCGGCCCATTGAGAATTACGAGAAAATCCAACAACAGCCAATGACAAACAATGGTTGCCATGGCGAATCTACGCGGAGGCAAAAGAGGGGAGTCGAGGAAGCTGATTTTAAATTTCCTCCCCAACGGACACCACAATGACCGCGTCCTACTATCGATCGGAGAGCGTCGACGTACGTGTTTATGTGTCCAATGATAGATTAAATTTATTTATTTATTTAGTTTAGAACATAAATGTTTTTTTGTGGACATCTCATAGTTGACAATAGACCCGTCTCTGGCCATTCCCAGATAAACTCGACTATTTACTAAAATAAAAATTACACTAACAAGAGTAGACATTAAATTAATTGTCCTCCGCATATCACACGTGACATTGATCGCCGATTTTTGGCATTTGCGAAGATTGCGATGCATCGAGGTGTAATTGAATGAAGTAGTTCTTATTGATCTTCACTGGTTCGAAACGTAACAACCTCTGAAACATATGGATGCGGGATATTTGACAATGGAATTTATATTGGTTGACCGGAAATCCAAGGGCTTGAGACGAGGGACTACAAAACAATCAGGAACCCATAAAGGAGGGCCCTAAGTTGGGTTGTTTTGATAATCAATTCCAAATCGTGTTTTTAATTAATATGCACTTCGGAATATCTGTATCGGAGGGTGTTTCTGCTTTCGGACATAACTCGAAATATCAACTGAACTCAAAATAGTCACCCCTCAAGATATCACAAAAAACGCGCGTGCAGCAAATTCGAATGTTCCTAAAAGATGATTGGTTGATAGACGCATCATAGAGACAGTGCAATCGATAGACCACGGCCGACATCCAAGTGCCAATGTTATTCCGCTTGCCAAACTGATTGATTCAGTGACAGCTTCATGATATATGCTTACTTTTGCTCTTTATTGGCGAATCTGCAGCTCTCTGGCGATGAGTCGACCGACCCCAGACCACGACTCGTCAGAACCCCCCTCTTACCTCCTGGCCCGCACCCACCCTTCCAACCAAAACTCCTGCTAGACTACGACCAGGTAGGAATTTCTCCAAAAACAAAAAAAACATTTTCAGCGTGCCAATTGTGGCCAGAGAGAAGTGGCTTTCCATTGAACAATCTTTGAGGTAGTTCGGGTGCAAGGTGGCAGCACGTGCGCACTCAACGCACCAGTAGCAATCGATGACCGAAATATCAATCGATAATCGCTCAACGGACGTTTAACTCAGAGTAAAGGAAAAGTGTTATCAAAGTCTTTGTGTAAAGTTGGGTAGTCTTATTGGCATTATTTAGGTCACCCGGATCAAATTGGAAAACATGATTGTACCGCTTGTGAAAGAGACATGATTTAAAAGATTTAAAGTCCTTGTTAAGCTAAACGAATTTATTAATTGTACGTGATTGATCTATTGGAACGCTGAGTGTTCATCATTTGTGTGATATTCCAAATTCGATACAGTCGTAATCTAATAAAGAAGAAATCTAAAAAAAATCAGAAATGAGAAAACAATTGTTCAAATATTGAACACGGGATTTTAAAACAAAAACAATTTGAAAATGTTCATTCTGCGATTTTTTTATGTTCTGAGAATATCATTTTCCAACGACTATGAAAATTCACAATAAATTAACGTTAATACCTAAAATAACAATGCCATATTACTATATGAGTCTGAAGCAACTTAACTATATTAGGTATTTTGTTTGTTTTAGACACGCGAAACATTCTGGCTTCAACAGTCACCCAATGAACGCGTGGAGGTTATCCCAATGCTTTGTCGGGTCAAAGGTCGCACCAGAACGACCCAATCAGAGGCTGCCGCATCTGCAACCTCTCAGCGGAAAAGGTTCGGTAAGTATTGATTGCGTGTAGACACTGGGCAGTTTTTCCACTAGCACAAAATGCGTGTCAATATCGGCGTTGGTAAAAATAACTCCACGACCAATGAAATAACTCAATGGTTTTCTCTCGAGTATGGGGACTACGAATAACGCATACTGTTGGTGAGACACCGAAGACCAAAGCATCAGAATCAAAATTTAAAGTAAAAGAAGCTGGTTATAGAAGCTGGGATTAAAAATGTATACGCAATGTATATCTTCCCCGGATCGTAGCGATTTAAAATATATTAAATAAAACAATGTCTCAATGTTTCTATATCAAGGTAACTCGACGGCGGCTATCGTATCTGCACCGCCCAGAACAACGCCTAAGCAGCGCGACTCGGAATTTGTTGGTTTAAATTTATGTTAAGAGAAGGGACTCTACGGCCCTAGATACTATTCTAAAGTTCCTTTTGTGATTTCTAGGTTACCGGAAAGGCTCACAAATTTCGTCAACTGGAAAAGACCGTTCGCGAACAAGAGAAGATTATCGGCCTTTTGGAAAACGAACTCGAACAAAAACGGTCGAACCCAGGTAAGAAAGAACTGGTTACGCTGATAAATAATTTGTCCCAAAGAACCAGGGTTTCGTTGCCAAGGTAAATAGTAGATTATGCTGTCATAGTAACCGAGTCAACGAATCGAAAGGTGTGGGTTTTGTATTCGCTTGAATTGTAATAAAAAATGAACCTGTTTTGTGACGGCCAAGTGGGTAAGACAAACGAATTTTTCGATGCCATTTCCACTGCACCGGAAAATTCTTAAACAGTGTCACATCTGATCCGTTCACCTTATTACGCATCTAAATTTCATTAACATCGCGAAAATCACCGAGATGCCCATTCTGTAATCACAGAAACAACGTGGACAGATAACCATTATCATTTAAGACTTTGCAAAAATAAAGAACTTATGTACATGCTTGAGATATCTAATATCGAAAATACGTTATAACATTCCCGGGTTAGCAATGTGAGAATCGCACCAGAATGTAAATAAAACCCTCAAATTTTTCACAAAAACAAACTATCGATTTTAGCGCCCTTTCCGTCTATCAACCGACGAGCGCCTGTTCGACGACATTCCCGAGGTCGCCAGCCTCTACGGCGTCCACCCCCATCTGCCGCCAGCAGTGGATTTACCTCAATCAAGAGTGATTCCATCCGCTCCTCATCCTCCATCTCCCCCTCCGTCTCCAGTTTCTATGGGGGTGACGGTGGGGTGGGCTATGGCAACCAAGAGCCTCTGACAGTCCTTGTTCAGCGGGTTAGGAGCCTTGTGCGCGATATACGCGAGGACACGGAGACGTATCTTCGAAGGCAACAGCGACAGCAGCGGCTGTAACCGAAACGGTCGCAAAACAATCGATGTACAATTTCAGGCACTCAAACACTGTTCAGCTATGTGGTGCCAGTCTAAAATGGCTAGCTACCATATGTATTAGTTTTATATATGCGGGAATATATGTATGCACAGCACGTTGCTTACATTTTCTTAAAAATTGATCCTCGCCACACTGAATAACGAATTGTTAACTGGTTGATTATCAACATATAAAGCACAAGAAAAAGATCAATAGTGCAATACATTTGCTAGAAAGCATTTGAGGCATTAACGAGAACTGCCAACAGCAAACTTGAATGAGCAGAATTTGAATTAGGAGTTATCATGATGATAAAAAAATTGGTAATGTAGTCGTGCCCCAAATTAAAATTGCACGATGGTCAAAGACGAAATTCGAAGGAATAAAGTGGTATATTATTCGAAGAGCCCGACCCTTGGCCGTAAACCAACGAAACTTCGTGTAGATACTGCGATTCCGCCGGTCGCAGAGAGTACTATCGAGATACCCGTTTGGCTGTGTCTTGGAACTCTCTCGTGAATGCAAATAAATCGATTGGATTTTAAGGGTAGTGACATGAGTATATGTCGCATGTGTACAAATGATTGAATTTCATGAAACTTGAAATTCGCCTTCCGCACACGCGCAATGCTCATGGTATAATACGAATAGGTCTAAATAGCGAAATTGGGACAATAAGTGACCCGGAGCAAGATGATTACGTGATCCCTACTAAGTCACAATCCTATGGATTATCAATAGAGAGAACTTTGCAGATAGTTAATCTCGTATCTGTTAATTATGTTAACGAATGTGAATCTTGGATTGGAAATGAAATATTCCCCACTAATTACTAACGACAATTAGTACAGCGAAAGAACAAGTCAAGCATTTATTTGATTTTAATGAAAAATATCCATATAAATGTTATAGATGAGTTGTTTCAGATTGTAAATTATTTATTAGCGAATAGAAAAGCTGACGTTTCGGAATCCAAGACAACATAAAGGCATACGATTCAAGGAGAATAAGGATTCAGGCAGGCTATATGAATTTGAAGAATTTCTAAACATCGGACGAATATCTATGTATGTCGCTGACACCGATGCGAACTCTTGAGAAAATTGCATAATGCTTCGTTAACAACAATAATTTTCAAGCTCACTCGATTGAATAAAAAAACCATTGATGTGGTATTTGGTTTGGTTTGTTTGTCAATTAATTATTAGTTTTTCTATCACATTCTTAGCACGGTTGCAATACAAAAAACAAAACGTATATCGTTCTATCTTTAACCGGTGATATACGGTTGAGGCCTATAATTGACCCAAATAATCAAATTTTATTTATTCGACTTATTTCTTACTCCGCAAATGCTGTTAAGCCTTTATGGTGTGTCTTATACTTATGCATAGGAATCCTTATGGGGATTCTGTACAAATGACGCGAGAGATCCATGTGGTTTCCGTTGTCAAACAAATTACATCAGTTATATCAATATCCAATCTGAGAACACTCAATTCAAGGCCGAATATACATTTTGTTAATCAATTGGATGATTGTGAAACGTTTGATTGCACAGTGTGCACATAAGTAGTCCAAAATGAGCCAAAAGATTCTCTGCCTTTTTGATATTGATGGCACACTAACGAAACCCAGACAAGTAAGTTAATACTTCTTGCGATTTGATGAATGTTGAAAATACTTTGTTTTGCCTAAATCTCAATTACCATTGAATGCTTCTTATGTCGCCGATTTGTCGCCTTTTGTTTTTTTCTAAAACTACGTGCAATATTCTGCCAATCGCTGAAACGAATTAATTTTTATTTAGGTTATCACACAGGATATGTACGAGTTTATTTGTAAGTTGGAAAAGAAGGTAACAGTTGGGGTTGTTGGGGGCTCCGACCTGTGCAAAATCGCCGAGCAAATAGGTGGTAGTGCTGCTCTCCACAGATTCAAACATGTTTTCTCGGAAAATGGACTTGTGGCTTATCGTTATGACCAACTTGTAAAGACCATGGTGAGGTTTGTTGAAATTTAAATCGTGAGTTTATGTGAGGTTTTGCATTTTTACGGTAATTTCGTGAAATCGTTTTGACTGTGCGGCGTTAAAATAACGTCAAGGTGATGCAAACTCTATATTATTTCCTTACTTTTTGTGCTTTTGTTATCGGTTATTTAATGTCATCAAACTACTGTATTATAGTTTCCAAGCTGTATCTTTCTGCCAATGCTCTATTTAGCATGTTCCTTGCATTGTATTTTAATTTTCTTCATTTGAGGATATGGCCTTGTACTTAGGCGAGGATGTTGTGCAGAAAATAATCAACTTTGTGTTACGTTATTTCTCGGATCTCGTTCTTCCTGTGAAGAGGGGTAATTTTGTGGAATTTCGTAAGGGAATGCTCAATGTAAGTCCCATCGGTAGGAGTTGTTCACAAGCCGAGCGTGAAGCATTCGCAGAGTACGACAAGGTGAGATGGGTGTTTTTTCGATTGTATGGCTTTCACAACTTATTTAATTCAAAGTGTTCTTATTTTTTGTGCCGCAGAAACTTAAGATCCGTGAAAATATGGTTGAAACAATGCAGAAGGAATTCGCCGGTTACGATCTTCAATTTTCAATCGGTGGTCAAATCAGTATTGACATTTTCCCTTCTGGCTGGAACAAATGCTTCTGTCTCCAATTCCTTGATGAATACGAAACAATCCACTTTTTCGGTGATAAAACCTCCGAGGTAGCATTTTTATATGAATTTATTTTGCTATTGTGACGCTGTTCCAATTGTGGGATTCTGACCTAAGACATATTAGACCTTCGCTGGGGGGTTTGTAACGGTAATCGTAGAACATGGATACACATCCCAGGCAGCCATAATGAGGAGACGCATTGAAATGAAAGGAATGAATATAATGATGCAAACATTTATAAATGGATGGAGAGGTAATGTAGACTTAGGGTAACAATGGGATGGGTCTTCATAACGGGAAAACTACGATGCTGGTTTGGAAAGGGAGGAAGTTGCTCTAGTCTCGGCGACTGTGGATGAAGGCGGCTGTGTCCTTGTGAAATCCAGTGTGAGGCATCCTGTATTGGAGGGGAGAGTGTTTGGTCTCACTCTAGATGAACCAGATTGCTGTCTTCGCCGTCATAGAAAACGACCACCCCGTCTGAAGGTGGATTACACGAGGTCGCGTCCTATTGGCGCGCCGTAGACATTGTGCGCCCTTCATATCCCGCGCTATGTTCTGGTAAATCACCGGGGCGTTACTGCTTTTCAGGGAGGCAACGACTATGAGATCTTTTCGCACCCCAGGACAATCGGACACACGGTTGTCAGTCCAGAAGACACTAAGAAACAATTACAGGAGTTGTTTTTTTAATTTGATCCTCTTATTGAAGCCATATTCGTGTGTTCTTACCTAATAAATGCTGATTTCTTAACCGATTTTTGAATGTCTTACTTTTTTAGCCGTTGCAATATTTTCCGTCAACAGGAAACGATTTATATTTATTCTTTATATTTCATTTGGGTCAACCTGGGACGGAGCTTGTAATTAAAAAGACGCATCAGATGATACATAATTGAAAATTCGGTGATAGCTGAGCAGCAGAGAATATTTTCTGGATCGACTAGCTTGGACCGGCGTCTGGTTAGATAAATTTGAAGCGAAAATGGAAACTTCTCCATTAACCTAGAACTGTCGTAGTGGTTGCCTTTACAGTGATCCCATTTTCTCGACTCCGAGAATTTTCGATAAAATCGTACGAGCAGTTATTCTCCTTGATACAAGTTCATCGAAATGAATCTAAATAACTCACTTTGATCCAATTTTTACTAACCCGTGTCTACTGAAACGAGGAGTTTACTGCCGCGAGTGTTTTATCAAAGGTTGACAAAAAGACGAAACCGCGTGTATGCTCTAAAAATTTTGTCAGTACCGGTCTAAGTTGCTTTCTTTCAAATTGGGAAATTTTATACAGTCAAACAGGGGAATCTTCTTGACCACATATTTGTGTCCGATTCTTCTCTATATGCATGTCGTAAACGTGCACCTATAGCCCAGTCGGACCACTGCATCGTTGTTGGTCTACCGAAAATATATGACAAGGTTAAGAAAAACCATCAACGTTGTCCCAAACCTAAAAAACGTCGTATCCGCTCTCACTGACCCCAGAACCAGTGCAATTTAAGAGATGCCGTTGCCACAACCGACTTCAACATTTTCGAGGATTCCGACTTCAATAAAGAGATAGACAATATCAATAGATATCTCCGTTTTTTGTACGATACGCATTGTCCACTCACGGAACTATCCCTAACCCTTCGTATCATATCTTCTCCATTTCTGAAACGACTGAAGCGAAAAAAGGAACGACTTTGTCGCCAGGGGAGGTACCGAGAAATTAAACCAATTTCGATCAAGATCACAGCTGAGGTAAATCGCCTTAACAAGATTTTTGTAGATGAGCTGTTCAGAAAATCGAAACCCGGTGACCTCTGGAAAAATCTTAACAGATTGACAGGAAACCGCCGTCCATATCTACCAAGTTGTGCCTTAGACCTTGATGCTCAGAACGATGGCTTTATCTTCAAATCCGCTGACCATTCCGCGGTACCTCTCGTTAGATCTCTTAATCCAAGCACTTTCCTGCCCGCTCACGAGCTCCACAGCGGCTGGTCCCGACAGGGTCCCCCTGCGATTCTTAAAATCTGTCACCGCGAGATTTCTCCGTTTGTCACCCAGCTCGTCAATCATTCGTTAGGAGAATGCTCCTTTCCTTCGGAATGGAGAGATGTCGCTATAACACCAATTCCGAAACCGGGCAATGTTTCCGCCGGACCTGTGAAGTATAGACCTATCGCCAATTAATCGTTTGGTTAAAAGTGATTGAGAAGCACCTCCTCTCTAAATTAGATTGCACGCTTAAAGCTGCCGATGACCCGCTTCAGTTTGCTTATAAATAAAATAGAAGCACTCTGGACGCCGTGGCTACGTTATCGCACACCCTCAACTCTTCACTTGATGCCGGAGCGAAAGCCGTCAACGGGGTTTCTGGGACTACTATGTAACGATGGCGTTGAAGGATGATTGATTAATTGGCTTCAAAACTGTTTTTCTAATCCACGTCAATATGTCAGAGTCAGAAATAAAGCCTCCACCTCCTTGCCAAATAACTGCGGTGTACTACAAAGCGCAGTGCTATCTCCCTTCTTTTTCAACTATTCCACGTCTAGCCTTCGGTCCCCTAACGACGTGAAACTTATAATATACGCGGATGACTTGAGTTTATGCCATGCATGCAAGACGAATGGTGATTCTCAACAGCTCGGGCAGGTAGTCACTAAGGTACTCTAATGGTCTTCGGAGAATGGTCTTTTGCAGAATGCATCAAAATGCATCTTTATTACATTTTCCCTGACAGCCGTTGTTGACACCCCTGAAATCCCTTCACTCCATAATTTCGCTTCAAGCTTAAAATCGAAATTCCTCGACGTTATGTTTAACAGTCGGTTATCATGGAGTGATCATTTGGATACCGTCTGTGGTAAATGCCGTCGCTTCTGCTTCCTATTTCGTCGGTTCAGGAGACTTGGCTTAAGCTCTATCCATATAAAAACCTTTGTCAATGCCTGTTTAATTCCCCTTATTGTATATTGTATTCCAGTAATTTTCTCCGGCCTTAAATGTTCTGACTGTTTAACCCTTCATGCAAATCTCTTCGACCAATGCGGCATATCGCAATTCGATCATTCCTTATTTGTCCCGATTTTTAGTTTCACCAGAGTAGGTGAAACAGGAACTAAAAGAAATTTTTCACATCTAATACTTGTTATACTGCCTCTTTAAACTGCTGAAAGTTTTGGTCCTCGTGACCTCAATTAAGCCACTACAATTATTATTATTATTAACGGTTGACTAAACTCAATTTTTCATTTTCTAATATGCCTGTGAATTTTCATGTACTCAATACAAGTTTCAATAATTAATCACCATGTAACTGTGTGTTCCATTCTCACTCCACATTTTTTAATTATTCAGCCATCTTGACCTAAATAAAGTGATCCCAATCATTATAACGTTTTAATAAGCGCTTCAAAGTGATTTAAAAAATACTCATAACTTGAGTCTCCGATAAGCAAACTTAAATTTAATATTTACTTCATCTGGAGATAGATGATATTCCTTTTTACGATTTCATGCCAGTGGATTCAACTGGATACCCCTTCGTGATATTTGGCTTATCAAAGACTGGGGGATATTTAAATAACCTTGGTGAAGAGCCCATTAATGGTTTTTCCGTAGATAGTCTAAACATAATTAGGAAACCCCCCTTTTCTTTTTAGAAGTCTTTTAAATTAATAATCAATAATGCGTATAAGACATTTTCGTCCCAATATTCAGCCGAACCTGGAGGTTCGTTTGAATTCCTCGCATATTAATATTGTTTTACCATAAGCTTGCGTTTTTCTACTGTTTTGACCGATATCGGTTATTTATACCACCATGCATTATTTAATTTCGCATTTTTAACACTATAATGTATCGTGCTGTGTATATTTAGATACCCGTGTTTTTATCGCCTAGGCAAATGGAAGCACCGATGATACAAATGATGTGCCCTTTTCTCTTCCTCGTCGTAGTCGAAAGTCCAGAAATCCAAGTACACCATATGAAAGTGATACCTCTGTTGTAAATGCCAGTCCTTCCGATGAATTCTCATCTCGCAAGCGTTATCCTCTTCGCAGCCATGTGTGTTTTGCTTTTTCAATAGTATTTTGTGATTTTGTCATAGTAAAAAACAATGTATTCGTTGTAGACTGTAGCAGACCCGGAAATGGGTTCCGCTGCTGATGACAATAGTTTCCAGCGACAAATGAGTGAGGAAACAACCCCGTTAAAAACTGAAAATGGTTTCTCAAATCAGTTTAACCCGAACACTTCTTTTCCCAAGCAACGTCGAGGTCGTCCAACAGGTTCCCGAAATCACGCGCCATCTTGTAGGCTGTCTTTCGCGTCTTTACATTTCTGTGCACCAATTAGGCTTGTGCGATTAAACTTTGTCTTTCTAGGGGTCTCCCATTTGATTAACTCACGAAATGGTGAAAATAACATCGAAGATCGAGTTGAAGACGGTGGTAAATTGAACAAACCCGACACTACCACCACTACTGAAGAACCTGCCAACGGATCAGTAGTAAACGGCAGAAGACTTCGACATCGAATCTCCTCAGTCGCTCCCGTGTCCTACTCGATCAAAGCATTGGTGAGTCATTAAAATGGAATTCGCTCTTTAAATATTGAACCTCACGGCTTAAAAAATGATGCGGCTAATGCATGAATGTTCCCGCTTTTACATCACCGAATAAAAAAATATTCTGTTGCGCGGCTCAGATTTTTGGTTACAGCCTTTTTCTCACGGAAGCGTAAGGGATTGACTCGGAATGAGAACATCAGTCAAATTCCCCATCAGTGGGTTTGCCGAGAAGACCTGGCACGGGACAGGCGCTAGTGACGGGGGAACTTTGACTCGGGCGAATGGAACTGAAGGCTCTTTGAAGGCAATAAAAGCCGAGGTCCCGAAAAAGTGCTCGAAGACCATTTTAAAGGTGTGACATCGCATATTTAAGAAACGTGAAGGCTTGACGAGTCTGTATCAGCAGCTGAAGGAATAATAATAATAAATAAATTCACAGACGCGAAAGCAGCGGGGTATTCCATTGGCCTGCGCGACATCATAAATATGGATTAGGGTCATCTGACGCTTGACCTGCGTTTCAATCGGATTGTCATCAGGAAAGGCGAATGATCCGTCACGTCAGAAACCTCGCCTGTGTTCTGAGTTGTACGGCTTCGAGAGAAAAGCTTTCACGAATGCTGATTTTTAAACGCACGTCTCTCAATTCGCGGCAAGAACATTGTTTTTTTCCGAAACAACATTCAGCTGAAGCGAAACGAGGAGCTCCTCTCTGGTGCCACAAATGGACGCCGCGTTAAGCGAGCCCACCTGGAGGTGCACGGTAGAAATGAAGACGACGACGACGAGGATGAGGAGGAGGATGAAGAGGACAGCGAAGATGGCCAGGAAACGCCGGGGGGCCGTCGGTACCCCATGCGGAACCGGCGACACACCAATGTCTACCAGGGTATGTCATTTCAGGTGCTTTCGAGAGGCTCTGTCCCTCCAGACGGCATCCAGCCGCGTCTAGAAATGTTTTTTTTATCTCCCCACCCCCACACGCCTCCCCTCCCCCCCGCTAGAGTATGTCCCAATGGGACGTATTGTTCTTCGGCGTGTCAGGAATCGTAGCCGCCCACGCGTGACTACCATCGGAGGCTGCCATATCAGAACAGAACAGAATGTGGTGTCCAGCTCTGTTTCCGTCGAGGCACCTCGCAGGCCTCCTGTAGCTCGAAGCGCTCCACGTCGTCGTCTCTGGCCGGCGTAGAACAGCCGCCCCTCCACCCTGAGATCGAATACTTGTGTCTCGACGCGCTGTGGTCAGGTTTCACAGCTGTAGATTAGGGTGGGACGGATAGTAGCGCGATAGGCAATAAACATAGCCCCCCTAGGGTCGTTTGCTAGCGGGCAGATAGTTGGCTGTCAGAAGTGCATCCCACTCAAACATCATTAACGGCGCAACATAATCCCTGAGGCTTCCAGTTGGCCAACCGCGATTCCTCGTAAACGCGGTGTTATTTTTCTAGTTGAACTACCAAATCGTGACAACAACCACGCCGTTCCACGAAACTGGTTTGCCGGAACGCCTTATGGAGAAAGTCGAAAACGCCGGCGATACTCCTGTTACTCGTGAGTTTGGTTTTTTCTTTCGTTAGTGGTTTCGAGAGAGAGAGAGAGAGGTGGATCTCACATAATAATAATAATAATTGTAGTGGCTTTATTGAGGTCTCGAGGACCAAAACTTTCAGCAGTAAAAATAGGCAGTATGACAAGTATTAGATGTGAAAATTGTCTTTTAGTTCCTGCTTCACCTGCTCTGGTGAAACGAAATATCGGGACAAATAAGGAATGGCCGAATTGCGATATGCCGCCGTTCTTGTGGGTATTAAACGGTATTGCCTACGCATTGGTCGAAGAGATTTACTTGAAAATCGGAAATGGGAGGGGTCACTTAAAATACGAGCAGCGATTTGTGAACAATTATTGAAGTTGCGTTGAACGACGATTTCTTGAATAGATATCCTCGCGGGGTTAATACTATCATTAATCCTCTCTTCTTTTTTTCTAGTCGTAACCGGGGCAACGACAGCTTCACTCCCTCCGTCTCGCCGCGCTCTCTGTCTCGCCATTCGCAGGGAGGTGAGGGAGTGGACGCCGATGAGGAGGAGGAGGAGGACTTCCACGACATGGGTGACGAGGAGGAGGAGGAGGAGGAGGATCGTCCGCGTAACTACCACCCACACAGTCGTCGTCGTCACCGCAGCCTAAATTCGGGCCAGGCAGACGCCGGCCTCATGCCCATCAATATGAAACCGCAGGACATTGAGGTAAACACACACACACCCCCCTTTTACTCCTTGCCCTGTTGACGCCGGTGGGAGAGTCAGGCGTGATGAGGCATGTCCTTTGCCAATCCGTTCCCACCACCCCGCCTCCGACAACGATTCGTGAGATCCAGCAAGTAGCTGGCAAATGAAAAAGAAGAGAAAAGAAGGCATTTTGGGAGTTCACCATCGGGTTGATGATGATGCGAGTTGACGTTTTATGAAATCCCTCACTAATTCGGACAAAAGCTTTCCCATCTCTCTCTCTCTCGCGCTTTCCAGTGTGGTCCCCTTCGACGTCGTTTGGTTGCGAACGCCAACCTCAGCGACATCGAGCCCATGAACTTTGACACCGGGGTGACCTTTGACGATGTTGGGGGTCATAAGGCGCAGATCAGAGCCCTCCAGGAATCCGTTCTGCTGCCGCTTGTCTATCCCGAGGTATTTGACGGCTTCGGCATCGAACCCCCTCGCGGCGTCCTCTTCTACGGACCCCCCGGTGAGCATTCCTGTGATTGGCCTACTCTTCTACGCTGTTTTTGGGAACTTAACAACTCTGTGGACAAAATATTGACATCAGATGGGATAAAGGGGGGGACATCGTTAGTTGTCAGACTGTACCGTTATTGTTATTATTATTTCTATGCTCAAGGCACTGGTAAAACGCTTCTCGCGCGAGCGCTGGCCAATGAATGCAGTCGAATGATTGCCAATCCCGCCTGCCCCCTCGGCGCCACCATCCTCGACCAATCGGGTGTCACCACCTCGCCTCCTCGTCCAATCGCCTTCTTTATGCGCAAGGGTGCGGATTGTCTTTCCAAGTGGGTGGGTGAATCGGAGAGGCAGTTGCGGATGCTCTTCGACCAGGCCTACCGTATGCGACCCTCGATCATCTTCTTCGATGAAATAGACGGCCTTGCACCAGTACGATCGTCGCGCCAGGTAACCCTCACGCCGTGACTGAGCCTGGATTATTGATGCCACCACCATCTCCAGGGGGTATGGGTTCCTTCGTTCTGGGAATCGTGGCGACAAAGAAGACGCTGAGATTTGCCGATGAGAGGCTTGATTGTGGATTAATAGGACGAGTCATGTTTTTTTTGTATTTTTAGGACCAAATCCACTCCAGCATTGTCTCCACCCTCCTGAGTCTGATGGACGGCCTGGACCGGCGTGCCGAGGTGGTTGTCATTGGAGCGACCAACCGGCCCGACGCCATCGATCCCGCCCTCAGGAGGCCCGGTCGATTCGATCGCGAATTCGCCTTTTCCCTCCCCAACGAGGCGGTTCGAAAGAAGATTCTCGAGATCCACACGTCCAAGTGGAAGCCGCCACCCACTGCCGAGGTAAGGCGGCGGCTGCTGCTGACTCTCTCGTCCACGAACACTAAAGACGCGCATCGGCACTATCAATACGGACGTGCAGCCCTCAGAGCTCATTCTACGGGAACCAGACGGTGGGGGCGGGGGTTCGTGTTGCACTAAGTACTAGTTGAATAGTTGGCATCTCTGGAGGCTTCGAATAACTGACCCCTGCTTCTTTCCACCCGCACTGTCCAGCTTCTCGACGAATTGGTTCAACGGACGGTTGGCTACTGCGGCGCCGATCTCAAGGGACTAGCCACCGAGGCATGTCTTTGCTGTCTTCGGCGGCAGTATCCACAGGTCTACGTCAGCAAGCAGAAGCTGGCTGTGGACCTCAGCTACCTGGTGGTGAGTTGTCTCTCTTACTACTCGTAGATTTGCCCATTTCCAACATGCACACACACACACACACTTACTATGATGGCCCCCATATTCTCCTCACTTAGGTTGATCGAGTAGACTGGCTAGAAGCCGTCAAATTGATTCGCCCCGCGAACCTCCGCGCCGAACTGGACGTTGGAAGCGGTGCAGCAACGGCGTCGGCGGCCTCTCTGGCCTCAACTTCTCGATGCCCCCTATTGGCCGACGACTTCGACCAATTGGAGGCCTCCACCAATGGGCGCGGCAGCCTTCGCCGACGCCACCACTTGTTGCTCGAGCCAATCATAGACGCCTTGACGGGGCGCATCGCGCGAGCTCTAGCTGGTGCCGACCTCGCGATTAATGACGCCTTTCAGCAGCCCCCCCTCGAGGGGTCGATGGTGCGGTGGAGCGGCACCGAGTGGACCACCTCGCCGGCCCTTGTCAGTCAAATCATCGTCGAATCGCGTCTTCTGCCTCCCAGCGTCTTTCCGGTGGTGTGGAGGCGACTGGAGTCTGCCGAGGTTGGTCAATTGTATACCAAACATTTACAACTACTTATTCCCATTTAAGTAGTAATATTTTCGGGGATTTATCATTGATGTCATTGATGTATTCTTCAGGTCTACACAATCAACCTATTGAGCCTGTTCACGGCCTCGGTGTCTGGTGAGGCATGTGTTGTCACCGCAACCTCCCAGATTCTCTCCGCTGCCCGTCGCACTCTGAGTAATCAGCTGCGACACCATCAGGCGACACCATCACCCCAGGATCCGCGATCCTCGACATCCAACCTGCTCGGCGTTGTCCTCTTCCTCCCCGAAATCGATCGCCTCTTCGCGCGCCTGCCCTTCGTCGCCTGCCACCACCTCATCGATCGGCTGGTCGAGGTTACCACGGGGACGACGATGTCGGGCACTGGGGGCAGCCGCCTTATCCTCGTTGCTACGGTGGCCAGCCTTCCGAACTGGCAACAGCAGCACCACCCAATCTCTGTAACGGCCATCGAACCCCTGTCGATACGAGTGCCCGCGTCTGTTGCTTCGCCGGGCAACGGTAAGACGGGCCTCTTTAACTTGGTCTGAGGTGGCGGCGTTTTTTGGGGTCAGCGGGATCCGGAGATAAGCCACCCGATTATCTGCCCGCTAGCAAACGACCACGCACGTTTATCGTCTATCGCGCTGCTATCCGTCCCACCCCAATCTACAGCTGTGAAACCTGACCACAGCGCGTCGAAGACACAAGGGTAGTCGAAGTATTCCATCTCAGACTGTTCTACGCCGGCCAGAGTCGACGACGTGGAGCTCCTGCGAGCTACAGGAGGCCTGCGAGGTGCCTCGACGGAAACAGAGCTGGTAGTGACGATTCCTGACACGCCGAAGAACAATACGTCCCATTGGGACATACTCTAGCGGGGGAGGAGGCGTGTGGGGGTGGGGAGATAAAAAAAAACATTTCTAGACGCGGCTGGATGCCGTCTGGAGGGACAGAGCCTCTCGAAAGCACCTGAAATGACATACCCTGGTAGACATTGGTGTGTCGCCGGTTCCGCATGGGGTACCGACGGCCCCCCGGCGTTTCCTGGCCATCTTCGCTGTCCTCTTCATCCTCCTCCTCATCCTCGTCGTCGTCGTCTTCATTTCTACCGTGCACCTCCAGGTGGGCTCGCTTAACGCGGCGTCCATTTGTGGCACCAGAGAGGAGCTCCTCGTTTCGCTTCAGCTGAATGTTGTTTCGGAAAAAAAAACAATGTCCTTGCAGCGAATTGAGAGACGTGCGTTAAAAAATTACCATTAGTGAAAGCTTTTCTCTCGAAGCCGTACAACTCAGAACACAGGCGAGGTTTCTGACGTGACGGATCATTCGCCTTTCCTGATGACAATCCGATTGAAACGCGGGTCATGCGTCAGATGACCCTAATCCATATTTATGATGTCGCGCAGGCCAATGGAATGCCCCGCTGCTTTCGCGTCTGTGAATTTATTTAGTATTATTATTCCTTCAGCTGCTGATACAGACTCGTCCAGCCTTCACATTTCTTAAATATACGATGCCACACCTTTAAAATTGTCTTCGAGCACTTTTTCGGGACCTCGGATTTTATTGCGTGTGTGTTTCTAGAATCGACAGCTTCTGGCGCCACCTACAACGGCTTCACTCCCGCCAAGACAGTTAACTGGCTCCGCGATCAACATGACGGCGGCGGTGGCGGCCAACCGATTGGTCGTCGAAACGGCAGTCACCGCAGACACTCCAACAACAACTCCGCCCCGCCTCCACCACCACCATCAGCAGCGTCTTTTTCTGCTGCTGCCGCCATCGACGAGGTCTTCGGCGAGACGGCGTTCCTCCAGCCTCTTCCACCACCGCCACCACACCGCCCCCTCCTTGCATCCCCCTCCCCGTCAGCGCCGCCACCCACGGGGTCCACCGATCTCCTCGTCAGGGGCTTCCTGCGGCGTCTCTTCCGATTCCCCCACGTGGAGGCCATCAGCCTCCAGGCCCCTGGAGAGGAGCTGAGGAGGATGTTTCTGCGACCGGCCCTTCTCCATTGGCTCGAGGGCGAGGAGGTGCGGACGCAGATCAAACAGGGCACGTCGGGCGCCATCAATCGAACCTTGCGACCGTAATTTCCTTACATTTCTTCATCCGTCTTATTCATCTGCTCCGAGCGAGGCAGCAGCGGGGATCTGTGTTCGATGGACATTAAACCGCCTTCCTGGCCGTTGTGGATCGTAGTGTGATTGACTTCTCACCCGGTTTGGCCGGGGTTATCCACCACCGCACGGAACAGCTACGACACTGATTGCTTGAAACAAACCAACCTGCCGTACATAATTGAGTGACCTTCTTATGGTCTCCTCACCTGTGTCGACAATGACCCTGCCCCCCCTCCTCCCCCACTGTAGTCCGACGCCTCTGCCCCTGAATCAGACCGTCGCGGAGGTCTGGTCGACGCGTCCGCTGTCCGTCAACGAGTTGGCGCGTGCCCGTGAGACCCGCGACCGACTGCTGCGTCAGTTGCGCGTCCAGCTGCGCTGTGTGGTGGCCCACCTGGCTCGCGACCGCCGATTCGCCGTCTTCACGCGACCCGTCCACCCCGACGAGGCCCCCGACTACCTCGAGGTCATCCGCACCCCCATGGATCTGGGAATGGTGCGCGATAAAATCGATAACCACAAGTACACATCGGTGAAGCAGTTTACCGCGGTGAGTGGTTGTGGGGTTTTTTTCTTCGACCGACACAATCACCAAATCGTCCAAACAACCAGTAACAGAGCCAAAAACCTAACTGAAATGCCCTCAACCACAAAGCCATCCTCCTTCGCATTTTGTGTTTAGAATACTATTTTTCTATTGGCGATTGCCTCAGGATTGCACACACACACAAACTTTTTGTCAGTTCTACGGAGATTGGGGGCCAATGGTCATTTCTCTCTGATATCACCTGTATTGTCTTGTCTGGTAGGATTTGGAGTTGATCTACGAGAATGCCCTCGACTACAACCCCCCAAGAGTCCCACGAAGCCGTGATGTGCGCAGTCGGGCGTTTGAGTTCTGGGACGCGGCTGGAATCCTCCTGGAGGAGTTCATTTCACCCGCCGACCTGGCGGAACAGGTTGTCGAAGTGAGTGGCCTCTGATTGCGCCCCCCTGTGTTTGTTTGTTTGTTTTAATCACAACACCCACCCACACACCCCTGTGTGTTTGTCTCCGAATAGGCGATCGCGGCATGTCCGCTGGATCTATTCCCGCTGCTTCATCACGCCGGTCGTCGTCGCTGCAGCGGTCTCAGCAACTCCGCCGCCGCAGGATCTGCGCCGCCCGATCGTTGCCAGCGCTACAGCAGACGCCTTCATGTAGGTTCTAGGCGTTCGGAGAATTCGCGAAAAGTCTCCCGCACTGGGATTATTGGTATAAGTATTCGCATCACGCCACGACAAAATCAGACTTCGGTGTTCTCTTAAAGTCGACTGGTATTACCAGCTCCCCGCCGATGACATACGATACCTAGAAGCTTCGTTTAACGGGATGCGTAGTTGTTCAACTCCGTTCTAACCACCCGTCTGTGCGCGGTTACGATCCGAGGTCTCAGCTAATTAAGTCGTTAAGCCATTTTGTGTGTCGTGGCGAAGTGCTGTGCGGTTTGAAGCAATTTAAGGCATACCGCCTCTTTGCAGCTTCATTGGTTCTTCGACTTGCAGGGTGAAGAGCCAATCGAGGACTCGGTGGGAGGCAATCAGACAACTGACGCGTCTGTCGCGACCATGGACGCCCATCCAACTGAACCGGGCGTTGATATGGAGGTATGCGTTGAACTCTGGTCATATTGGTAGTCGAGGCATGTCTTTTTCTGCTGTTGCCATAAACGTCTCTTTTATTGGTTGTAGACAACTATTACGAACGCCGCCAATGATGCCCACATCGACAGCGTTCTTCAGTCGCCCAGCTCGCCATCTTTGAAACAAGGTAGGTGTTTTCTTTTTCTTCTCCCTATACCCCGATTGGCCGGATTAACATGTTTGCCCGTCCATCTACTCAATTAGAGGTTGGGCAAGCTGTGTGAGTGGTCCGCTCTCTCGTGGAGTGTGGCATACCGGATTGGCAAGCGAGAGAGTCTGCGGACGGCGGCACACGCGACCCTTGATGTACCGCCTCACTTTTAGGTCCTTCTCCCCCGTCGCCCCAGAACGACAAAACGGACGACCTCGAGGACGACATTGACGACGACGGGGACGATGCGGGGACGTCGCCGGCGACCTCGGTTGCTGGCGCCGCAGCCCTCAGCGCCCTGCCCCTGTTCCTCTACACCTCGCTGCGATCGATAATGACGGGTCTGCTGCAGGAGGCCGTGGTGACGACGCGCGGCTGGTCGGCCTGCCAGCTGATGGCGCTACATTGCGACTTGGAGTACGCCACCCAGCGGGCCAAGGGTCACCTGGGGCCGCGCTTCGACGGACTCTCCCTCAAATCGGTAGGTCCACTGGCGAGGCGAGGGGTTGGCTGGATCGGCTTCACGGGGGTTTATCATTTTGTTTCAAGTGAATATGCCCATAGGTGGCTTCCCAGTACCCCACCCAAAGAGGTGGCCTGACCTGGGAGTCGAACCCGGGTCCACCAACAACAACAACAGAGCGAGGGTTCTTACCACTCATCGCTGTTCGTATATATTAGATGTTAGTGGTTGACAATGTTAGTGGCCTCGCAATTGGTCCCGGTTATGCCGCCTCACCCTCTGTTGTAGACCCTGGCCAATATCCTCTCGGGACACCGACGAATGGCCATGTCCGACCGGCTGGACGACACTGCCTCCCTCAATCCCTACTCTCCACCAACCACACAGTAGCCGATCTCTCTCCACTCCACTCCAAGCCGCGTTTGTGTACAGAACAATTTATAGTTCTCTTCTCCTCATCCTCCTTGTGTTGCAATATCTATTTTAAAATAACTCTACATGATGTCTTGTTTGTGTCGATTGCAATTTCTTGATGTATCATTCCTTGATTGGTTTTTTCTAATGTAATTTCCGAACTGAATATAAGCCGTAGCTTTTTGAGAAATTATTACTTTGAAGATTGACTAGCCTGCATTGGGTGAGGTGCTTCATTCGATCGTTTTCGAAAGCCGGACCGTTGATCCTAGTGATCACGTTGTCAGGCAAACCTGATCATACGTTGGCTTTAATTACGATTTCTCCCCTACTTGACAACCCTGTCTCCCATTAGGCACCCGATGCCTCCTGTGGGACTTTGGCATGATCAAATGACCTAAAAGGCGACATTGTTTCACCTTAACCACCCTTAAAATCCATATATTAGCTATTGCTGTTGGTAACTGGTTGTGAGATATAAGCCATGGTGTGTGGATGCAAAACATATTATTAACAACTGGCAGTTGTATTCGGAGACGGAGGTAAAACGTGTGGCGACAAAAACTACTACAATAGCGGAGAGGGGCGGGATGGTAGGAAAAAATGCTTTAGGATCCTTTTTATACACGGTCCCGAAACGGGATTCACGGGGTTCTCAAAAGCCGTTGGCGGGATCGTCCAAATCATTGTAGGACACAACACTGCGACCGCCGGGACGCTGTCTACAAAGGGGAGAGGAAATCAGCCATGTACCCCGCGAACCCTTAACACCACCCCACACAGATACTCGATTACCCACCTGTCTCCTGCCGGATAAGGTCGTTTTCGGCCGTTGAAGTCGTTGTACCCTCGGGGACTACCTGGGCCGTGTGAATCCGTGGGACCGCCACCATCTCCACCGCCTCCGTAATAATCCTGTGGGCATAGAAAAGGGGTTCAATGGGGGACATGTCCGATCTTCCGGCGGGTGATCAAGACGAATGGGAACATACACGACGACCATACGGTCCATTGTTGTTGCGATTATTGTAGCCACCACGGAAGCCTCCACCGCCTCCAGATGGTCGGAAACCGCCGAAGTGGCGTTGTCCTCGGTTACCTCCTCCGCCAATAACGCCACCGCGGTTGTTGTTGTCGCCGCCGGTTTCGCCAGCACCGGCCGTGTGGGAATGACCCACGGCCGGTGGGTAGTAGCGGTGAATGAGGTGCCGTGGGGCCTCGGGCAGCGAAGGGCGTTTCGGGTCACGCAAAAAGTTGTTGAAGAATATTGCCTACAAGCAAGGATGTACCTCATTTACAGGTGGCCTGAAGTGGGGGTTGAACCCAGGTCTCTGGACAACAGACAGGTGCTTACGTTGTCCTTCTTAGCGGCCTCGACCTTATCCATGTGCTTGTTGAGAATATGTTTGCGGACGAAAACGGGTTCGCGGAACTTCTTGTCCGAGAGCGGACAAATCCAAACAACTTTGTAACTAAAAACGATTTAAACAAGACTTAATACAACCGCCTTTTAGTGCACACAAAAGAGCAACCCAGGAAGAGGAGGACAGCAAAAAGCAAATACACAACAACACATACGTATCTCTGGTGTTGGTGGCCATAAAAATAAATCAACCACACGGACACGGGTTAGCGGCATTGTACGTGGGCGAGAAATGAGCAAGAAATGAACGGACGACAAGGATGACTCACGGTTTCTTTTTGCTAGCCTTCTTTTGGATATTGGCCTCGATGAAGTCTTCGGCGGCCTTTTCGGGATCCCGTGCGCCCAATGCGGCGATCTCCTCATTGGTGAGGTCAAGTGGCACCTCGAGTAAGTGAGACATCTTGTCGTTGAAGGTCTGCCAGGAGAGAGGGGGGGGTGGGTGAGAAGGATGAACTGGCTTCATGGGGATTCGCCACCACACTAATCACAGCTACCCAGTTCCGCCATCTCTAACAGCCGTACAGGTCTACCGACAACTAATTCACATCCAAAAACCGACAGAGCACCAACCTGTGTATACTCGTTGACATCGCGTTTGGTCACAGTTTGTGGCGGCACCTTGTTGTTGTTGAAATGAAGCATCAGCACCACCAGCGAGGTGTCCACGGACATGGAAGATGCCACACCTGTGGGGCATGAGATCCTCCAATTGGTATCGCGTCGCCGAGTAATAGTCGATGGAGTACACGACACGGAGGTAGATGATGAGACGGTCGAGGGCACGCAAGAGGGACTCATCGGCGTCGATCGGTAGAGGGCCGTCCAAGATGCCAGTGGCCTTTTCGGCACTTTCGTTGCCGTTTTTACCGCTGTCTGTGTACGCAAAAAACCAACCGAACCTCAGGTGCGTTGCAATCAAGATTCTCGGGGATAGGGGTGCGCCATGAAGGGAAAATGGCAGACAAACAAGTGATAACTTACTCAGCATAGCCTCTTCCTCGGAAGCCGTCTCATCGATGAGAAAATCAGTCAAATTCCGCATAAGTGGATTTGCCGAGAAGACCCCCGAGAGGCCGGGCACGGGACAGGCGCTAGTGACGGCCTCCTGTTGCTCGCCCTCTTGCCCAGGCAGGGGCCACAGGTTATGCTTGGTGTCGAGCTGGGCGATGAGGCGCGAGGCCACACGCAGGTCGTTCCTCATGACGGGGCGGTGGCGATTGAGAGCCGCCGTGGACGAGGCACCCACGGGTCGAACCCTCTGCGCCAGGTCCCTGTTGACTGTGGCACAGAGTTCGCCTGTGGACGACGAGGACTGCCACTTCTCACGCAGCAGGGGACTCGTGTTGAGGGCCCAGCAAACCTTTTTTATGTTCACACTGGGCGAATAAGTGGCCCATGCGTGCCGTGTGAAACGACGCTCCGGCATGGGATCATAGATGGCCAATCGGATGAAACCATCCTGGGAACGACAGAGCTCCTCCAACTCGCCCCGTGTTATGCTTGGCGGGAGACATCGGAAGAAGATGGAAAGAGTTTTGTGGAGGTGATGTCTAGTCCCTGTGACAACTGTTGATGGCTTTGGAGAGTTAGTATCCATAAGATGACGAGTAGACTCCACAACGGAGGCTTCTTTTTCGCACTGGTCCTCTATCTCACATCTATCAGCCAACGTCTTCTCCTCCAGGTTTGGCGAGGTTTCTGCTTCTTTTTGCTTATCATCCAATCCTAAAACACAACATAGAGCCGATGGAACGGTACCACAAACCAAACATGAAAATTCTTAAACCAAACCCACGGGTGGGTGATTCATCGAACTTTTCTTCAGAACTGCGCGGATTCTCCACCGGTTCCTCCTCATGGTAAGAGTCGTCGTCTTCGTTGGCAGCCCCATCTTCCTCGAGCTCCTTCTTTGGAGATTTCTCTTCTTCCTTTCCACTTACGCTGCTACTGCTGCTCACTGCACTGCCCCAGTCAGGACATGCGGCGGCTAGTTTGTTACTGGTGGTGTCTGGAGTGGCAGTGTTTTCCTCAGCTTTAACGGCATTTTGATCTGACGATTTACTCGGGCGATTCTTCGCATCTAACAGGTGCCGATCGTCCTCGGAGTCAAAATCGGAATCTTCGCCTTCCTCACTTTTGGCACCGCCGTCCTCATGATGGCGACGACGAGGAGACTTAATGGAAAAAGAAGTATTGCATGCATCGAAACCGAATTTGTGTGGCGAGCCGTAATTAAAATTTGGGGTCGTGTTAGACAGATTTTATCGTACCTTTACTTGGGGAGCCTTTTGATCCGATACCTCATCCTCCGAATAATTGTCTGGCTGGTCGAGAAACGCGAGATCCTCATCCGATCCTCCATTCAATTTGATTACAACGGCATCCATGAGTTTGACGAGATTACGACAGTTTCCCATTTCCACGGGTTGATTATCAACCATGCCCTTGTCGAAAAGATCTAGAAAAACATCCAGGCGCAGCCGAATGAACTTTGCCATCTGTTCTTTTGTATTTCCCGTGAGATCTGGATGATACTTCTCGCGAAGCCTAAAGAAAATTGAGAAAATGTTTATTTCAACCAGAGCTTTACACATCGAACGCATAATACCCACCATTCTTCATCTTTGTGGGCCTCAAAGAACTCCTCGATGTAGCGTTTGTTGAAGGACTCCTTATACTCCTTGTACCTGTTCATTGCCTCTTCAACGGTGATGAAATCGTCCAGAGGATTCAAAAATCGTTTAAACGGCATGATCGGTGGTCGGTAACTGGCCTCGTCGTCAGTCTGATCCCTGCGGGCATCTCTTTGTCTATTTAAGTTATCATCATTCCAGTCCCGGCGAGGCCTTTTGTTCGGTGGGTCGCCACCAAGCGAAGGTCGATCCCTAGCCCCACCAAATATACGATAGTCGGGGGGACCACGTCGGTCTGGACGAGACGATCGATTGGCATTTGAGTATCCACCACCAGCACGATCATCAAAAGGTTCACGTTTTTCACCAGGCCGATGGCGGCTATCCAAATCACTGCGTTCCCGCCTGAACTTGTCTCTAGTTCTCCTGTGATCAGTGTCGTCGTCGGAGTCCGCCATTGTTCGTCCTAAAACTGTCAAAATATATACACACATCCAACGTAACACATTTTAATTTAAAGCTAATACATAGTAATCCTTAATTTTACGACTCACCCTCAATATACTGTTTCGAATGTTGTGAAGAACAGTGTTGTATTTTTCAATCAGTTGTTAAAGACGTTAACGAGCATGTGTTAATTCCCATATTACGGATAGATAATGCAATGTACCCATAAACCGTGCCTTGTATGACACAATCAATAAAGTTTGGAATTGGGTATACACAGGGCAACGAGGTGGCCTGACCCGAAATGACATACCTCTATAACCAGCTCAATGGCCGAGTATTATGATGATCACGTCAGCCCGTTAAAACAAACAATTTAATTAATTGTGAAACTGAATAAACGAATAAAGAGTCACCACATTACCCAATATATGCTATAAATATATTTCAAAGGAACATCAATTTATCTATAAAATGTATGTTCGATGATATTACCAATGAGTCATGTCGGTTCTTTCTGGTCACTATCCTATTTCTATACTTGAAATATTTCTTGATACATCAAGATTATTTAATATTTATGCCATATTTCTTATTTTCCTACCAAAACCGTAAGATATATATGGTCTGAACACTATTTAAGGATTGACACTAAGGAATCGTTGGTTCTTCCCGAAGACGATAGACATCTAGGGAACATAATTTCTAACTTTAATCAGCGAATGTGGTTACGCCTTGTCAAAAATAGTCTCCTAGACGCCTCGTAACTATGAAGCATTTAACAATAGCTTTCGAGACATCGAATTCTTTAATTGTCCGAGTTTTACACACCGTCGATATTGAAACGGTCATTCGTCATGACGGGCCGGAACGCGTAATCGCCAACCGTTTTATCTCGTATAGCCGTAGCCCCACCACTCTAAAGACGGAAAAAGAGGATATGAAGCCGGAGGAGTTCTATATAGTTTATCTGCACAACCTCCCTGAACAGCCTCCTTTATTAACAAGCGTGACGTTGTATTTATATAGCGGTTGGGGGCTGTAAGGCAAGTTGGCCAACGAGGGTGTGTCAGACATGAGTCACTCAATCGATTAGATTGTGACACGACAAATGATGACAGAAGGGAAGGGGCAAGCGACGGGGTGTTTGTCTACACGTAACAAGAATTAATGAAAGGAACTTATTCAATAACAGTTTGTTGAAGATCAAAGAAGTGTGGTAGACCTTTGGCTGGTCTGGTTGCAAGGACTTGGAAGACGGCATCTGCACCATCGGTTTTGCGTCTCGTTTATCGATGGAAGCAGGCCTCACTAACGGGCGAGTGTTTATAGGATTGGAAATGTGTTCGCAAATTACCTTGACAGTAGAGCATCCTTATGACGCAGGGTACTGCTCCTAGTCTGGTCCTTGTTTTGCATCCTGGAATACTCAGCCTCTGTTCCTTGTCGTTGTGTGAGGATTCCTGCGCTAGGGGTCGAACCTGGGCGATGGTTGTCTGACAGTTAGTTGACTGTGAATGATGCTGGGCATGTTTCTCGGTTTTCGATAACTGGAAAGTGGTTGTAGGACTAGAGATGCAGTAGCGAATGATGTGGACAATAGAGCTGCCTTGTTACATTGAAGAGAAAAAAACGCCGGAGGATTTCTAAAGAGTTGGCCCGAACATCCTTTATTAAATAAAAATATGGATCGACGGATTCGATAGAAAAGCCCTTATCTGGGCTTATTCCACATTATTATAAGAAATAATCAACAGGCACTCGCATGGCTTCCAATGATCGAATAAATTAATTGATCTGCTACCCAGAGGTAAGAAATCTGCAGCGATTCGATTTTGAGTTTCAGAATCGGCCAGAAAAGAACGCCAGTTTCCCACAAACGTGAAACGAACGATTCAATGCAATTGGTGTTGCAATGGTGTTCCATGTAACGTAGCGAAACCGTAACAAATCAGTCGGCAACAGAGTCCCCCAGATTTCCATGACAAGCTGCAAAATGTCTTTTACTTGGAAAATAAAAGCGAGATTAATTCATTCAAGCAAGACAGATATCGACGTAAACGCTCAGTCGTTATACACAACAGCGATATATACGAAAAACCTATATTGTAGCCTAACATCCCTAAAAACCATTCTGCCAAACCTGTACACAGAACGTTAGCTACAATGGTTCCTACCATCCGAGCACTTTAGTCAATTTGTGTCGATTAACCTAGAGAGCTTATCTTCCTCGAAATCGTGGTGCAGTCTATTAATTGCCAACGAGTGTGCAGCAGCGAAGTTGATTTCCTCGAGTCTATTCTAAACTACATATAAGATAAGTGGTTTTGTATTGGCAAAAATCAACCGGTTCCAAAATGTTAGATCTTCTTCAGAGGAGTCTCTTGCTCTTACCTCGGGACCAAGGTGTGAGTGTTACATGCGGACCAATAACTGGGAGTTACCCCGGCGCATGGGATACCCCGCAACCAGAGTTGCTACTGCCCCAGTGAAATAATGATAAACTCTCCGTTTATGATTCTGAAATCACCCCATCCACCCATGCGCTTCCTCTTTTGACGAGAGATAACGTCAGAACAGAATCACCCCGAATGATGGCAAGGATCGACGCCCAGCTGATGTGGTACCCCGTGCCTCGGCCCATCGCTCGACTAACAAGTCGTTGGGCTGCCGCTCAGCAAGGTTATTGACAACCTTCAGGAGTAGAGTAAAGCCAAGACTCCAGGCGATTTTATGGCCAGCCTTACATTGCCCAGGGGCCAACCGAGAGTGTGGCCCGCTTCTTCGCTCGATGCAGGAGCACGCACGAAGCAGGGTACCTCGGGGTACTTTGCGCTATATCGTTACAATGGGGCTGTCGCCACGGGCATTCGGGCGAAGTTGCCTGCAATCCCGGAAGCCGTCTATGACGGGTTCCTCCGCCGGTGCCACAAAATCAGCGAAATATTTCCTCCTCCGGCGCTCAACACACCCGCAAGTACGTTGCAGGCCGATCGACCGTCTACGGAGGTCTCTCGCCTCCAACTCAGTTTGCACCGGGACAGCCGAGGACAGGTTGACGGGCAGCGCGTCTGCCGCCAGCCAGGTCACTTACAGAGGTTCTGTCGTTTACGCCAGCCTGGTAAGCCCACGAATCTGGTCGCCCCTTCGTGCACTTAAAAGGCCCCAGGCCGATTTAATTTTCCGTGTCAGTTGTCAGGAAGCCCAGAAAACCAGTCCACTCCAAGCCAATCCAGCTTCCGGAAGCACCTCAGAAAGTTATAGCAATCCTTAGAGAGCACAAAGGAGTATTTTTAGGATCCACGACTGAAATAGGGCGAGCCCTTCAGACATACTTACCGATCGGTGGCCTATGAACTTAACAACGAATTCCATGGACAGGTCGCGGATATGTTGGAGGAAGGGGTGATACAACCCAGAACAAGCCATATGCCAGTCAGGTCTGGTTCCAAAGGAAAGGGGATGCGACGTGCAGATTATGCGGCGATTATCGCCAGTTAAATAGACAAACAATTCCAGTCGCAACCCCAATTCCCAAATCCCGCGACGTCTTAGCGAAACTAGGGGGCTCCACCAGATTCACCACGCTGGACCTAGAGAGTGGGTTCTGTCAAATAGGAGTAAACCCGAATGATCTTCAGAAAACGGATTTTGTTACCATTTGGGTTAACGAATTCTCCGGCCATCTTTCAAGGGGCCATATATTCGTTACTCTCAGGCGTAGACTTCGCTTCGGCAACATTGTGTTCTCGAAGAGCCTCCACGAAGCCAGGTTTTGGGTGAAGCCAGCAAAGTGCCATTGGGTTTAGGTCAGCGTGGGCTCCGCAGAGAGGCTATCCTGGAATCTGCATGGAATGTAAACCAATATGGGAAGCCGGCATGCGCCTCGAATGATTCCTTTGGTTCGTCACTTACTACTCTGATGGTTTGGCGCGGACAGCCAAGCCTCTTAATAAATTACTCCGTATGGGGATCCGAGCAACAAGAAGCATTTGAAACGCTCCGAGAAAGAACAGCGTCAATCTGGACCGACAGGAAAAGTTTGCCGCTTCAAACGCCGGTAAGTAGGAAGCATATTCTACAGGGTGTACGCCTACGGCGGAGTTACGAGAGACCAGATTTATGTGCCAACATCGATGCGGTCCTTAAGGACGCATTAATCCGTCCGGGTGCGGTTTTTCTGGCCCGGGTACTTGTTGGACGCGAAGAAATATGTCCAGGGGACAAGTGATGCCACAGGACTTGGCCGCGTATCGAAAAGGTTCCAATACGCCCGGGGCGTAAATTGCCCGGTAACTGACCCCGGCGATACGAGATGGTTAATAGTCACCATCCTGGACCTGTTCACTAAATTGGTCGATACAAGCGGAGACGAGCTTGAATGAATACTTCCGGATCAGTGGTTCCATCGCCACGGTTCGCTTAATTAGTTACACAACAACCAGGGGGCAAACGAAATGCTCCCGAGGTGCAGAAGCTCTACGAATGGTTTGTAATCCGCCATATTCGAAACTGAAGGAGACGGCGGCACAACCGAGGAATCGAGGGACAAGCTGGCCGAAACCCGTTTGGGCCTACCGAATCCCCCGATACAGTACCATCAAACACTGCCCGTTCAGGTTAATCTGGGGCGCACGCCTGGGCTGGGTTAAATCTTGGAGACTCGTGGGTTGGCCTCTCCGGGACGGACTACAACACCTGAACGACGTTTCCGTATTTCATGGGCGGCAGGAGAAGGGAAAACAGAAAACAACCCGCCCACGACGACTTCGTGGATGCGGTGTGCTCGGGTGACGCTACCGCCGACAGAGAAAGCGAATATGAAGGGAAAAGAAAGTGGAAAGCACTAGTAACTCTAAAACATTGTATACAAATAGTGATATTCCGTTTTCGTGAGCACCATATCAATTCTGAACCAAGGGATAAGCCCGGTTGTTGGATTTAATCCGTCCGATACACCCTCTTACTCTGACCATGAACTGATTAACCCCGACCCCCAAACTCAGCGTAGGCGACGAATTTCAAATCGTGTGTTTGGCCGACGTCTCGGCACCGGTCACCCCCGAGGCGCGTAAATTGGGCTCCAAACCCCCTTCAAACCCCTACTTAACTATGTTATTTGTTATCTCTCATGTACCGATATTTACATAACCTCTTACCTGGAGGGCCCGCCTACCTGGCGAAGATGGAGCCGCAGAAGGAAGACACCCGCACCGATGACGAAGCGCCCCGCTAAAACCGTGTGCCGGAAGAGCGTTCGAATCAAGGGGGATGTGTTGTGAAATAATTATAAACCCTCCGTTCATGATTGTGAAATCGCAAAATAAAACTTTTAATCGTTTAGCAAGTTTGTTTTTGTCGTCCAAAATGAAGGTCTGGGTGTGAAAAGCTAAGGACTCCGGATGTTTGACTTTTGAGTTTCAGAGATCTCTAGTTGGTGATTTTTGAAGCTCTGGCGATGGCACGCGAAAGATTATCCAGCCCACGTTATAGGAACTCAAGTTCCCGATCGGGTTCTATTGACGTATGGTAACCCTTCTCCTCTACCTGAGACTAAACGTCCACCGCAACTCTCTCGGCCAGATGGGAGTGATGTCCGTTGTGTTGGCCACGTGGGTGGCAGACCGAAAGACCAAGAAGAACCTGTTTCCGGCCTCGAAACAAGTCCCCTTACTATGGAGACAGGATCCTCGTGTTCGATGGAAGAGCGAAGACCCGATGCAGCACTCCTTACCTCGACTGTCTCGATGGACGAATCAAGGACGCCAGTTGTCAATTCAGACACAGTATCTCGTCGTATTTCTCCCGATAAGAGCTGTTCCTTTTACAAAACCCTCTAAATTTCAAAAAGGGTAATGTAACGTTAAATATGTCCATGTGAAATGTGTACCTTAGGTATATATTCAACAGAATTCGAACGCAAGGTCTCATCACACGGTGGTCAATTCACTAACTTTTTTGAATAAGTAGAAGACCCAGCTTCAGTGTAGTGTTGTTTCACGCAACACAACAGCTTGTTTATGCAAACATGCAAATGAATCCTCGACTTCATATTCCAACATTCTACCATCTTCACGAGGAATCGTTTTGTTCATTTTGGTGGCCTGGTAGATTAACTGTCTCGAAAATCAACCCTTTACAACTTGATACAAATATTTTTTTTGCAATAAATTAGGAATCGTCTATATGTTGACTCTAATTTTATATGTTACCAAGAAACACTGGTTGAATATTGAAAGATAAAATGGTCAGTAATTGAGCGAGTGCAATACCATTGGTTCGTGTAAATAACCGTTTGTCGGTGTTGATAAGCCTAAGATTTATATGAGATGTGGTACGAAATCCTCCCCTCTTTTGCTATAATGTTCGGTGCAATTGCTCTCATGGATCCTATGTGCAAAGGAGTTTCTTATGTGCTGTACCGACGCGTAATTATATCAATTTATTTAAAACCCGTTATTAGTGGTCCGGTCTCGATTTTTTTCACGACCGAGGTGATTTCGGATTTTTCTTGAGAGACCGCGACCTTACCGGATCTCACTGTCGCATGAAGGTAAACAATTCGTATTTGCATTGATTTTAATGTTCAGGGCCTTGAAACTATCGAGGATTAGGTGAACACTAGCGATTGTAGTAGCGTTCGTCATCTGTGCATTATTTTTAAAATATAGTGTACGGTTTAACACACTTCTTATTTTTTGTGAGGGACGCTTCGTTACGTCTTCAAGTATCTAATCTAATTGTATATTTTTCGTTTACACTTTGGGTCAGAAATGGTGGTCGCCACCGGGTCACTCGACGGAGCACGGACCGGGGTAAAAGTTTCACCCACCGGCGTTTCCTCCACGAAAGCTGCTTTGAGACGATCGACGCTGATCGTGTCCTCTACGCCGTTCATCAGCACTGTAAACACTTTTGCCGTACGTTCCCTGATTTCAAAAGGGCCATCGTAGGGAGGCTGTCTTACACGGTCGCAGCGGACAAAAACATGGGAGCACTTGTCTAGCGCCGGATCCAAATGTGAAGGTTGTGTAGGTGGTCGTGGAGCGATTGGGCGCAGATTTCTGGCGAAGAGTCTTATGCGCGTCAAGAAATCGCTAACGGCGTACTCATTGGCGGGGGAATTGGCGGCGAAAAACTCTCCAGGTAATCTTAACGTTGTCCCGAATACCAGTTCGGCTGGGCTACTTCGCAGGTCAGGTTTGATCGTCGCTCGGATGCTTAGTAGGGTCATTGCAAGATTGTCCACCCAATCGTTTCTGTCATCTCTAGCTTTGAGGGCTGCTTTAAGCTGCCGGTGAAACCTCTCGACCATGCCATTAGTGGCTGGATGGTAAGCTGTCGTGCGTAATCTCAAACAACCAAGGAATTCGCACATCTTGCGGAACGCGACCGACTCAAATTGTTGTCCGCGATCAGTTGTGATATAGCGCGGAGCTCCAAACACGGCAACCCAATTGTTTAGGAACGCGTTGATTACGGTCTCGGAGGTAGCGTCAGGTATTGGCACCGCTAATGGCCATCTTGTGAAACGGTCTACGCATGTCATCAGGAAACGGCAGCCCTTTGAGTCAGGTAAGGGTCCTACTAGATCGAGGTGTACGTGGCTGAAGCGAGCATCCGGTAGGTCAAACGAACTGACTGGAGCCTTGTTATGACGGATCACCTTGGAGCGTTGACATGCGATGCATGCTTTGGCCCATGTTCTCACGTCCTTCGAGAGACCTTGCCATGTGAAGCGACCAGCAATCAATTTCACTGATGCCTTGGGACCAGGGTGAGCGAGGGAGTGGATTGCATCGAAGACAATACGTCGAAAAGATGGAGGAACAACAGGTCGGGGATGTGTCTTCGAGGTGTCGCATATAATCGTGATCGCTGGGTTGGGCAACGGGAAAACTTTATAACTAGATGGGCGATTATGAGTACCAACTCGTGCCTCCTGTTGTGCTTGTGCTAAAGCCTCGTAGTCGATATGGGGCGTTGTGGTCAAACCATTGATTGTGATACGTGAAAGAGCATCAGCGACTGGGTTGTCGACTCCCTTCACGTGCCTGAATTCAATGTTAAATTGCGACAGGAAATCCAGTTGCCGTATTTCTCTCTCCGCGTACTTGGCAGATGATGAACGGGAAGCTGAGATAAGTGGTAAATGGTCCGTGAAAACCGTTACAGTTGAAGCCTCAGCCCAATGTCGGAAGTGGCGGATGGCTGCATAGACCGCTAATAATTCGCGTCCGAAAGTACTATAGCGTCTCTCCGTCGCCGAGAAAGCTTTCGAGAAAAAGGCCAGTGGTTGTTGGTGATCCCCGACCTCTTGATGTAAAACGGCACCAGCAGCTACGGTCGACGCGTCTACCATAAGAGATAAGCGAGCGTTAGCGTTCGGGTGAAAAAGCAAGGTACATTTTGCCAGCTTCTGTTTCAAAGAATCCACGGCTGAAAGTTGATCATCTGTCAAGTGTAATGGTCCGTTGGCTCCACCGGTCAATGCATGCAAGGGCAAAGAGATGGAGGCACAATTGGGTATGAAGCGGCGGTAAAAATTAATCATTCCCAGAAACCGACGAAGCTGGCGGCGAGTCTTGGGGACTGGGAAACTTGAGACGGCCTTCACCTTTTCGGGCAGGGGTAAACATCCTTTGGAAGAAATCAGGTGTCCGAGGTACTGAACCGATGACGAGCCGAAACAACATTTGCTCTCGTTGATTACTAGGCCGTTGTGATAAAGACGCCGAAAAACCTCTTCTACGTGTGTTAGGTGTTCCTCCTGTGTCGTGCTGGCGATCAAGATATCGTCGACATATACGAATACATAATCTAGCCCGCGAAAAATGTGAATCGAGGAAACGCTGGAGTCGGGCGGCGTTCCGCAAACCAAAAGGCATTCGTAAGAACTCGAATAACCCAAATGGTGTCTTGATGGCGGTTTTGGAAATGTCTTCTGCTGCGACGGGAATTTGGTGATAGGCGCGCGTGAGGTCGACGGTTGAAAAAATAGTTTTTCCGTGAAGGGAGGCAACGCAATCTTGGATATGGGGAATTGGGTAATTGTCGTGTTCAGTTACTGTGTTTATGGCCCGGAAATCACCACAGGGCCTCCAATCCCCTTGAGTCTGTTTCGCGACCATGTGTAGAGGGGAAGACCAGCTGCTGGAGGACGGTCTAATAATGCCTAGAGCCAGCATTTTATCGAATTCCTTTTCGGCGATTCGTCTTCTCTCGGGGGCTAGTCTGCGGTAACGGCAAGATTGTGGGGGGCCTCGGGTGCGTATGAAATGTTCGACATCGTGTTTAACGGGAGCGTCTTGCTTTGGAGGTTTCACCAAGTCGGGGTATCGTAAAAGGAGGGAGCGATAGGGGCACATCGGTTTGTCTGTTGAATGCTTGAGGTGAGACAGTATGGGGCAACATGTGCTACAAGTAACACGTGCATTCGTGCCGGCGTCCACCAGGCATCGTCCTCGGATATCGGGATACAAATTAAATGCGTGGAGAAAATCAGCGCCGATTATCGGGGATGGAATATCCGCCACTATAAATGTCCAGGACAGCGGGTGCTTGAAACCTAGGTTCAGGGAAAGGCGGCGGCTTCCATACGTGGGAATTCGAGAACGGTTTACTGCTTGTAAAGAATGCGTTGAGAATGACGTTTGTCGGTCGGAGTTAGAAACGGGTATAGCGCTGACTTCAGCGCCTGAATCCAGCATGAAACAAAGATTATTGCTGGGGTCCCGAATGAAGAGTACGCGGCTTTTCGAGGGAGCGCCAGATGAGTCAGCCGCTATTACTCTCTGGCGATAGCGTTTCCCGATCGTCGGCACGGAGAACGGCAGTGTCGTGCGTTAGGCCCGAAGTTCGTGTGGTACCAACATAAACCGTCAGCCGCGTCTTCAAGGGGAGGGCGATTACTTCTGCGGAAAGGTGACGAATCTCGTGAATTAGAATTGGGGCTCCGTTGGCGGTTACGTCATTGAAATTCGGCGCGTAGCTTGGTTTCCATTTGGTGGACCAGGCGTTGCATTTCTTCGTGCCAAGCTGGGTTTGTGATCTCCTTCCTCTCTTGGCTTGGTTGTCTTGCGAAGGCGGCGATATATCTTTGTTGCGCGTCGGCTTCAGCTACCCTGTCGGCCATTTTAGCAAGCTGCGTTAGGGGGAAATCTTCGGCAAGTGCAACAACCGTCCGGATTGCTGGCGGAAGTTTTTTCATGAAAAAGGCCTTGATAAAGCGATAATTCAAGCCCATGTCACTGCAAATGCCTTGAAGGTGATGCAGTAAAGCAGAAGGTTTTCGGGCGTCAAAGCGCCTACCAAATGATAGAATTTAGTCAGCTCCTTGGTGATGCCAAGACAGTGAAACATGCTTTCATATCAGCTGGCCAGACTGGGGGAATCTTGATCGACGCCGCGGCGATTTGTTCGTTGGATTCCATTTGTTTTGTTTACCGAAGAAACGTGGTAAGTGACGAAAACAAAATTAAAATGCTCGCCAATTGAACAGTTCAATAATATATTTGTTCTCATCCTAACGGCCACAACCGAATTTAGGTAGACAGAACGACCACTTCGTATGTTCGAATCGGAAGGTGTGTCAATTTATCGAGTTAAACAAAAGTTAATAAATCAGTACACTACACTTTTTTTAGTCAATTGCTGAAGCAATATTCTTTAACCCCTTTCACACAGGCTCGGGTAGTTTAACCCATCTGGAATATAGTATTCGGAAACTGTTTACCTCATCCATTTAAGTCAACCCGAATTCACAAAAACCGTTAATAGATACATTCTATTCATTAATATACACAACGCGTGGTAAGAAAGTTGGGCACACTCTAGACATCCTCCGTCTTGAGTCGCTTCCCCTCTGACGGTCCCTCGTCAATATCCTCCACCACGTCATCGGCACGGCGGCCAATCGCGGAGCGCACTACCTTCTTGGCGGCCTGGGCGTCGCGCTTTCTGGTCAGCTCCACACCCGCTCGCGCGTACAGCGTGGACAACACGTTGGGGGCAGCGTCGCCGGTCTGGGCGCCGCCGACATCAACCAGGTGTCGGGAGAGCGCCTCTTCGGTGGATTCGATGATGCCAATGAGGTTATCGGCGGCGGCAACCTCAACTAGCGCCACGGTCGACAACTTCTGGGTGGCCTCTTGCGCAGTCAGGTCTCCCGAGAGCAGCGCTCGGCGCATTTTAGCCTAGGAAAAAGAATCCGTTAATATCCTAATTCCTGGGCGTTTATCCTGGAATGATCCGTGAATGCCGACGCCTCTGTTTCTTAGTTCGTCGTTTCATATCGACATCTGTACGCGGAGGACATTTGCAATACAGATTGCATCCATAAATTGCAGATGATTATGATTTGGTTATCGTGACCCCAACAAAGCGGTTAACCCCGCTATTATTATTATTAACTCAAAGGTAACCCCCAGGCGTGCGTTTCTGGCAACACCACATTGGGCCATCTTACTACACCGGAGCGCGCTCACCTGTGCCCTTCTTCGGCGGGCCCTAGCTCGCACGGAGTCCACCTGACTCAGTTTTCCCGCGAGCTTTCGCGTAATCGCGGCCGCCTCGTCGCCGTAGGCCGCAGTGTCGCCGGGTAGAGCGACGCCCGAGGTGGCAAGGAAGGCGAGGCGTTGTCGCTGCTTGGACTCGCGCGCCAGGAGACGCAGAGCGGCGCGCAAGTACAGAACCGACGGACCGCCCTCACCACCGTCACCACCGGCTCTCCTGAGCGGCTTCCTGGTGAAGAGGTTGGCCACGTCGGTCGGCGAGGGCTTCGGCAGATTGAGGAGAAGACCGGCCGTCAGTTTCACCATGAGGATTCGCTGCAACGAAAATACTTGGTAAGCGAAGGGGGCACGATCCAGAAGGAGCCTCGACCACTTCTACGACTGCTACACCACTACTAGCGTTTCGTAAACTCTCAGTCGCGCGGTTACCCAGCACCATGGAGGATGTTGCACTCGATTTTGCACTTCTAGACTTCAGACCTCTGAATCCGCGAGTCGGGAACAGGAGAGACTCCTCCCTGGGGGGGGGCGGGTGTTTTCGTGTACCTTCGATCCCCAGACCTGTAAATGGGAATAAAAACGAACCTGTGCGAATGAGAACTTTCGATTGTTGAGTTCATCGAGGCCGAGTCGGTTGGCAACTCTGAAGATTCTGAGAACCTGTTTCGCCTCCCCAAGAGTGTGGAGGTACTGACCGAGGCAGATGATGTTGGAGAGGACCTGCAAACAAGAATAATAATAGTAAAAAATGACACCGTCAAACCCTTTCTGCGGAGCCCGAGGAGTCAAATAAAAACGTTTCCGCGGGTATACATCAACCATTCATCACGACACCGTCATATCGCCTAAGCCCACGTCGTAAGGTTATTTGTGGACGCTTACACCGTATACTGCGCCACCCCTTAGTTTCACCGGGTATCCCTCATACTAAGGCTTGAATGACCTTCACATTTCATGAACGCGTCACCAACGAGACCTTTCAATGGCCGCCACTGCGCGTTTTCCAAACTCTGTATACGGTGGAGGGTTTCATTTGCCCTTCTTGCAAATTTACCTCGTTCTTTGTTATTTTGTTTATTCTACACCTGCTGTGTACAATCGCTACTTCTGGTAGCATATTGGTTTGTTGTAACATTTAACGCCGAAAGTTCTGGTCCTCGTGACCTTAATAAAGCGAATACCATCATCACCATTATTATTATTATTAACGATAACTCGCGAAACCGAATCTTGCGGGCTCTGGTCACCGTCGATTGGGCAGCCCGAGCATCACGTGAACGGACACAGCACAAGACGGACCAATCCCCGATCACTAAATGGCTTCCGTTTACGGTGCCATTCTTGTGGCCCACAAGTGGGGGCAAGTGGGGACTCACGGCGTTGGAATAGTCCTCGGACATGGGCTCCGTCGAGGACAAAGAGTCGATTTCTAATTGGCGCAGGCAGTCCGCCAACAGGGAGGTCAGCTGTAAGAAAAACAGAGGAGGGGGTGCTAATTCCAAATAATTGTCGTGCTGGCTAGAGGAAGAGCGGGCTTCATGTGGGTGGGAATATAGTGAACAAGAGGTAGTGGTAGTGTAGTGGTTGAGGAGGATGAGGGGGTTAGTGGTGGAGATGATGAGGTAGTGTAGTGGTTGAGGAGGATGAGGGGGTAGTGGTGGAGGTGATGGGGTAGTGTAGTGGTTGAGGAGGATGAGGTGGATACGAAGAAGAAGAAGAAGACCTAAGCTACTGACCTTGCCGGGCAAGTTCTTGAAGCTCCTGAACACGTCAGACTTGGCCCTCCGCCGAGGCCCCCCAAGAGCCGACATCTCGGCTTTCAGGAGAAGGTTGACGGTTATTGCTGCCCACTGCCTCACCGGTCGCGTGGGGGCCAGTAGGAGGCTCCTAACGGCGCCACCCCCGCCCCCCTCTTCGCCGTCGCCGTCGCCTTCGTCTCTCCCGCTGACCATGAGGAGGGTCGAGAATGCCGCCTCGCGTTTCGTCCGCCGCGGCCGCTTGTCGATCTGGAGGATGACGCGCCAGGCTGTGGAGCAGACACTGGACACCACGAGATCGTCCAGGTCTTCTGGCGCCTCCTGCTCGTCGACGTCGTTGGCGTCGTCGTTGGCGTCTCCGTGATCAGCCGTAGTGGGAGAGAGAAGGCGGTGGAGGAGGCGCAGGCCGTGCTCCAGGGTACAGCTGACGAGAGCGAAGTGGAGTTCGGGCGCCTAGGCGTAGAGAATGCCGTAGGGGTTTTCTTAGAATGCCCCAAGGTGCAACCATCATTCACAACAAGAAAGACGACGAACATAGCCTGCCTGCACCGGCAACAGAGCACCATTAACTCGGCTGCCAGGGTTGTGCGACTTATAATCCGATCATTGGTTGCAGTACAAACCAAGCGGTCCCGATAGATAAATAAATAACAGAACTTACGGATTTGGAGGGCATGAGAGGGGCGGTGATTGGTTGGCTGGGGTTGGGCCTGTTTTCTGCGACACCATCCACTGTCGTCGCAACCGCAATTCGCTCCTGCACGATCCTGACAGCCTCAGCTGACGCCTTCTCGGGTTGGATCGCCTCAAGGTCAACGTCATCATTTTCATCCACCTCTTCCTCGTCGTTTTCATCCACGTCTTCCTCGGGTTTGTCCATCTCACCCACCTCCTCCTCCTCCTCCTCCTCTTCGTCTTCCTCATCTTCTTCCAAGGAAGCGAGTGGTTCCTCGTCTTCGTTGGCGGATTGGAAACCGTCATCGGCAACATCACCTTCAGTTTCGTTGCCCATCGAGGTTAACCACTCCTCGCGATCATCGGCCTCAGCAGCAGCATTGACATCATCTGTGGAGGCAAATATTGGAAATATATACGGGAATATTCGACAACGCGACAGACACTGCGGCGTGAATATCCCCAGAGGGACTAACCTGGCTTGACGATTTCCTCGGCTTCCGTCTCGGAGGCGTTTCGAGGAGGAGCCACCTCCTTGAAGAGGTGTGGCTGTGCCGCGTGCAGTCTGGTGAGCTGCTGACGAGATTCGGAGAGAATCTGCTCGCTAATAATCGGCAGGAGGGCTGATCGACACGCCGTCACGGAGAGGCAGGGTTGGCAATCGAGGACGACGGCAATAAGCTGGAGCAAAAAGCGAGGCGTCTTCTAACAGTGCTGGCACGGAGAAGATGTCAATTTGTTTACACTGCCGTGGTTTGGCCATGGTTGGTGCTGTCTGAGCGCCGGTCAACTGAAAACCACCTGGAGAGCTGGAGGCTTCCAATTCGCGATAGGTTCTCACAGGAGAGAACAATCTACCACGTCATTCATAAATAGTGGACCCTCTAGCATATATATATATATATAAACAGGTGATCATTTACCATTCAAGCAGGGCGTTTACTTTAAACCAGAAACGATCCAAATTGAAGACTGAATGGACTCGAAACCGTAGGCTTGGAACCATAAGAGTAACTTTGGTCATCGGTCTTGGTGCCGGCGTCAGACAACAGGCTTACGACACGCAAAGTGACTACACCGACGAACGCACCAAATATTTTCTGGCAAACGTCTAGTGCATTCCCACAACTGAAAGTCGGATTTTTTGCAAAATACAAAGTGGGCTTCAATTAATCTGGGAGCTGGTAGGAAGGCGTTGGATGGTGGCAGAGTTGCAAAATCAAGAACAAACAACAACAACAGACCTGCAGACCGAGAAGTCTGGCCGAGGCCCGCGTATCGGCGGGTGCCTTTAGGAAGGCCAGAAAGTACTCCCTGAAGTGTCGCGAGGCGTTATCGGGAGGCAGGCGTGCGAACAGCAACCGCACAATGGCATAAAGCGCCACGCGAACCACCAACGAGGTCTCCCGCTCGACAGCCGCCCCCACCGCCAACAGCAGCGTCTCCTCCAGTCCGCCCTGAAGCAGACTGGCCACGGGGAGCTCCTCGACAATCATCGAGAGCAACGCAGCCACCGACGATCTGCCCAGCTCCCGGGCGTGCTCCAGCTGTCGCAGGAGGAAGTTGACGAAGGCCACGACGAAGCGCCGCTGGTGGGGGTAGTTGACGAGGAAGGCGAGGAGGCAGCGCCGACTGTCGCGTCGGACCGTCTCGTTGGGCGACGTGATGGCCAGTCGCTGTAGGCGCAGCATCAGACAGGACAGACGGGCTCCGCCGCCGGCACCCGCGAACGAAAAGTCAACATCCCCCTTCTTGGCGACGGTGAATCCGCGCTCCAAGACGGCGTCCAATTGGGCCTTGGCATCGGCTTCCCCGGGGGTTGGAGTAAACTTGATGATGACGGCGGCATTGGCGTTCTCGGTGGCGGCAGAGGGATCGCGGAGACGTCGGTTCAGAATGGCCGCAAGAAGGGCCAAGGCCGGCGACGTCGCGGCATCGCGAACAACCTCCGTCTCGATGGTGCTGAACAGGATGGCCAACTGGGCATTGGAAAGGGAGTAGCGGGCCTGTTGCTGCGTCAACACCGCCAGCGCCGCGTAGAGCCCATGGGCGAAGGACTGGGCGACGCTATCGCGCGCTGTGCTGCCGGTACTCAGGAGGCCGGCGTATCGATCAACCAGGCCGAAGAGGCCCTTCGCGACGTCGGGCAGGCGCGCCTCGAAGGCTTTGACCTCGAGGTTGAAAAATATCCGCACACACCTGACGGCCCCCGCAAGCACGGCAAGGCTATTGGACGCGGCGAGGCAGCCAATGAGAGCGGGGACGCAGTCGGCCAGGAGAGCGGCGTCACAAACGCCTCCGCGGAGGAGTCCAATTAGGATCTGGAGGCCACAGGCCGACAACATGTTGCCGTGGCCCGAGTCTGTCTGCGTGGCGTGGACGTTCTGTGAGGAGAGCTTTGGTTCGGCAGGCAATTCCAGGTAGTTGGGTCGCTTTTCGAGGAGCTGACTTCCCCCAGACCAGCCCGGGCGATAGAGTCCGGAGATACCGCGTTTAAGAAGGCCCACCGGTGCCGAAGCAATGTGGGTCGATTGGGTCCGTTCCACCTTAATCTTGTCGACGTCTGACGACTTCGGGGGGTGAAGAAGAAGGGAAAGGGCGAGATAGCCGCACCTGGGTGGAGGGGTGACCATTCGGGGGTGAAGCAGTCCGTTTTTAGTTGGGATCCGGTTGAAGATAACCTGAAGACGAGCAAGAGCCCGTTTGCGGAAACGGAGGTGATTGGTCAGCTTGTCGTCCGACTTGACTGCCGCTGCGAGAGGAGAAGAAGAATCAATAATAAAAATTATGATCTGGCATCGCTGACACCACACCACCTTGTCGAGTTTCGATATTTCCTTGACCGACAGAACACGGCGAGGGACTACAGTGAAACACGTCGACCGGGCACGGGCTCACTTCGACCGCGTCACCAGCGTGTCCAGGAGCGACGCCATCGAAGCGCTGCTCCGTCTACGGAGACTGCCTCATCCTCTCGCAAGAGCAAGCAAGCAAAAGAAAGTGCGAGTAGCCGGGATCGCTAGAAAACCCAAGATCTCTTTATCACACAATGCTTCGCATTTTCGGGGATAACCCCCCGTCCTGTTCATTCACACGGCTTCCGAGATGAGCTGTCTTTTGAATTTGACCTCCTGACCCTGTCGTCTACCGAAGCAGCAACAATTCACTGCTCAGGATTTGCTGCCTCGATTTACCCGAATCGCCACCCTGCTGGAGACCCTCGTTGGAGATGATCCTGCCGGAGACGACGAGTTGGGCCGCCGCGCGCAGATCCCCAAACATCTTCTCCAGCGCCGAGGGTGAACAGAATCGCAGCATCGCAGGCAGTCCCGTGGGAGCCTTGGAGCCCCTGGCCTCGGGCAGATCGGCCGACCCCGCGACGGGCAGGCCCGCCGAGTCCGCGTTCTCCGCCATCGAGCCCTTGTTGAGGGCCTCGCGCCTCGAGTCCGTCTGCTCGCCCAGTTGCCCGGCTATCTCGTCCAGGTAGAGCCGAAAGAGGAGCTTGCACACGGCGTCGAGGTTGCCGGCCCGAGCGTCCCCGCGGTCGATGGCCGCCGTGAGGTCTGTGAAGATTCTGTGGAGGGCGGAGATGCGTATCGTCATGGCCGTGTAGCCACGAGAGAGCTCGCGCGAGACGGTGGAAAAGAGGGCATCCAGACCGGCCCCAGCGCCCACCATGATGGCGACCTTTGAGAGGGCAAGCACAGCCTCGTGTCTGATGACCGAGGTCATTTTTTTCGCGGGTCGTAGGAGGTCCGTCACTCGGAGCACCAAGTGGGGGAGTCTGTTCTCGAGGTGTCCCTTGGGGAGTCGGCGAAGGAGGGTGACGAGAGCGACGACCGCGTTGGTTCGCAGGTATGTGGGGGAGCCCGTCTTAAGGTGGGGTCCCTGGGAATGTTTGTAGTAGCTGGGGATAATATGGGTCTGAAGGCGCGCGACGACCGTCAGCATGTACTTGACCTCATCGGCGCTCTCGTCGGCCATGCCCCCGCGCGGCTGATAGGCATCCAGAATGGCCAGAGAGTACTTCAAGGCCACTGAGGACTCCTGATCCAATTGGGACAGCGAAGACGCAAGGAGTTCGCGGTAGGGCACCCAGGCGAGACGCGCAGCCAGGGCCCTGACGGCGTCCAAAGAGGCGGTGACGAGTTGTCGAGCCTCCTGCCCGAGACTTCCGCCGCCCGACACCTCGGCGATCATCTCCTGGCGTAGGAAGAAGAGCAGAATCGGCAGGAAAATGCCTCGGAGGTGGCTTAGGGGGATGACGAAGTTGTCGGCGCCCTGCGGACCGCACCTGGCAATCGCCTTCTTCGATGCGATCGTGAGGGGATTCTGCAGGAAGTGAGCCAGTCGCCGAATGGCATAGAGCTGACGCCCCGAGGTCCCGCTCTGGATGTTGGTGTAGAAACAGGTCTGCTGAGGCGTGGCTTCTGCTTGCGACGTCGACGAAGACGACGACGAAGCGGAGGAGAGAAGGGCGAGTGGTGCGAAAAATGGGTGTCGGGTGGGACCGAAGATGCGCACGAGACCGTTGAGAAGGCGGAAGAAGTGGAGGCGACGTGGTCCGACGCTCTGCTTGATGTTGCGACAGAGTCCTAAACAAACAAACAGAAATAACCGCACGATAGAAGAAATAACTGCACAGCGCTAACTATTGGTCCGTCGTGCCTCGGGGTCACTACTCCTGGTCAACTTGACACCCGGCTGTGGACATCCACGGCTGCATAATATTCAATAATATTGTCAATTGTTCTCCCGTGATTGTAAATGTAATGCAAAGCACGAAGGCACATCGCTATTCGAGCGATTATCAGTTATCATTAGGTAGTGACCACAGGTGGACTAAACGTGGTGTAGGTTGAAGAAGCTGGGGGAAGTGAATCTCCCGATAAAAACCCCTGCGAACAGGGCGACGGAGGCGATCAATACACAGACCCAACCGTCGCCCTCGAACACAGCCGGGTGGTCCTGGGCAGGTCACCTGTATCAAATGTCCACGAAACATGATTGTATCCCCGAATTCGATCAATCCTCTCGCCAAAAAAAGCCTTTTTCTGGATAAACCGGCTTCGTGGACAACATTTCCAGGAAGTGGCCGGATATTTGACATATTCGGGTCGAACCCGGGGTCAGCCACGACTGCTGACCGCTACCCAACACTGCCGCCAGACAAAACTCGAAACACCACGCAAACGAAAGGACAACCCACCTGGCCACATAGCCTGAATGACGAGTTGTTTGACCATCCGCGAGGCGACCGCACCCGACGCTGATGTCACCACGGCGTCGCCAGCTTCGCCTGCCATCGGCAGACCGGTCGCCAGGATTCGCGCCAGCTTCAAGAGGTACTCCAGGGCGATGTCGCGCAGTTGGATCTCAGCCGTCTGGATGGTGTACATGGCACTGTAGACACCCGCCAGGTGGACAAAGTGGACGAGGGGACTGGTGGGCGCAGTGGAGAGCGCCGCCGCCGCCGGTGAAGAGGAGGGAAGAGGAGGTTCGAGGAGAAGGAGGTCGCAGAGGCCGATGAGGGCGTTGAGGGCGGTCTCGCGCTGCACGGCGTCTGTCATCTCCAGGTGGCTGGCGCTCCAGGAATTGAGCTTCAAGGACACATGAGGAAAAGGCGGTGGAATTCATGCCGAGGCATTGTTAATTGACACCTCCAACTAAACCACGATGTGCTCGGATTACATATGTATGCAGATCTATCTAGCCGTCTTAAGGCCAATATGAGCAGACGAGCAGCAGCAGTAACGCGTGGGCGAATTCAACCAATGGATGGGGAGGGGGGTGGGAACCCGCACCGACTGGCATCCCTCAACGACTCGGGATGACTCGTTCTAAGCGTTCAACGAGAAAATCGGTATGAGTAAAGAAGGCCTCGAGGCGATGCTTACCATGGTTAGAATTCTGTAGAGCACATTCTGTTCGAAGGCAGCCCCCGGATTGATGGACTTCACCTCGAGCCGCTGTCCCCGGACCGATCGCAGAGCTGCCAGAACCGTCTCGGGCGCCACAACCACCGTCGCCTTCAATTGCTTCACGTGGAAGACGTTGGCGAGGCAGAGCGACAGCAGCGAGGCGGATGACGACGAGGAGGAGTTGGAGCCCGCGGGTGGAGGCGGCTGCAACCGAGAGGCCGCAATACCCGCTGCGCTACAGAGCAGCGACCTACTGATGCGGGAATCCACTTTGGAGAAGAGCTCGAGCACGGTTCTAGAGGGGAGTGCGGCGGGGGTGGGAGGGGGTGTTAATAAGGGGATGGGGCTTCGGATACCCCGGAGGGCGTGCTTTCGTGTCGACAGGTTCACTCCTCGATGCGGAGAAACCCGTAGGGCATTACCGGACGATGACGTCAACGCAGATAGCTCGGTCTCCGCTTGACACTGAAATCGCACTTAAGAAACTTTCTGAGTCACTCTCTAATCGGGGTGGCTAACGAACGTTTGTCGTCGTCGTCGTCATCGAGACGGCCGACAAGACTTACCCTAGGTGAGTCTCGACCTCCTCGGTGACCTCCATGAGGCGACAGAGGACCCGCAGGACTTCCGCCTCCGTGGTGTCGCGTACGGTCATCTTGGTGGTCAGGTCGGCCTCCTGGAGGCGCCCCCGTGGAAGGTCGCCACCGTCGACGCCACCTCCCTTGGACCTCGTCGACTTCCGCTTGTTCTTCCTGTCCATCAGGCTGTTGCCGCCATGGGAGGGCGGTTTGGCAAGCGCCTTGACCAGAAATGGCACCAGACCCTGCAGCAGACGGCTGGCTTGCTCCGGCTGCAGACGGTCGGCGACGAGTGTAGGAGTGTAGGAGGACCTGGCTGGAAAGAGGAGCTTTGCGTTTTCTTGGGGACACATTGAACCTACTACTACTACTACTCTACCCTGCTTATCCCCCTCCCTGTCCACTCATTAGGCTGGTAAGGAAGGACAGCATGAAGCCGCCAAGCGAATAAAGATAGTTAGCGAATAAAGAGGAAATTAAATCGCGCTCACCATACCCGTCCGTATCGAAACTGACGGATCACCTGCAGGACACGCTACACCAGCTACTACTAGTGGTGCAGTCGCAAAGGTCCAGCAAGCGCGTGTTGGCGCTACGCCAGCGTCTTGTCGCCGAATAGCCGCATGACGGGATTTTAGGAGACGACCTAACAAACTACTAATGCAGCTACTAGTAGTGCAGACGCAAAGGTCCAGCAAGCGCGTGTTGGCGGTATTTTAGGAGATGGTCGAACAAACTAATATCACTACTTTTCTGCGAAGGGTGAGGGTGGCGAAACAGGATCACCGGCGGGCCACTTTTGGATTCCCACGAGTGGAAAAATAATCCCATGGTCGTGGCAGGGTGGCGATTACAATATTTAAAGTCTTGCGGGGTGTGTTTGGTTCGAGAGAACTCGCATAATAGACCACCAGAAACTGGCGCCCCCACTGAAATCCAATCAAAGGGACTTCGAACCTCTGGATCGTCCGTTTCCATCGACTCCGGTACGGTCGTCGTCGTCGTTGGTGGTGGTGAAGCCAGGTAGCCCATAAGTCGAAATTCCCGCTGAAGTTGATCGGAGGTCGAGGACATGAGCATCTTGCGAGCCTGAGAGGGCGATAGAGAGCGTAGGGCGAGGAGGCGGTTGAAGAGGTAGTCGATGAGGCCAGCGTGGAAGGGGGCCAACACGCGACGACCAGCCTCCAGGACATCTGTAACAAGAGCCAATCACTTGCCTGCTTATCTCCTCAAAGGTCTACTCAAAGATAGCCACCCACCGACAGCAAAAAAACGACACGGCTCCCTCCTCCTCATCTACGACTTACTGGGGATCATACAAAGAACGATTCGTGTCTATCGCGAGTACATCTGCCTGTACTTTTGGCTAGACTCCAAAGTTGACCCTGGGGACTGTGAATTAGCACTCTCCTTGAAATCGAACAAAGGACAGGTCTCCCCTAGGGCACTACAACTCAAACGAATGGCACTGGAGGCGTCAGCTGTAGCCAAATGTCTTCTTCAAATATTGGCTTCGAGAAACCTGGAAGCATCCCATGAGAATTTAGTGCACACATGACGCCTCGAATTGTGCCGGTTTCACATAACCTGTAACCCCGCTCCGGGGGGATCTAGCGTGATTGTCATGATTGCGCCACGTAGAAGACCGACAGACTCACCCTGTGAGAAAACCAAATTGGCCACCACCTCGACAAGAATCCTCGCCACCCCCTTCACCAACTTGGGGTGCCTCAACAGCTCCACCATCTGCAGCACCACTTCGGGCTCGAAGAAGCTCTCGACGAGGTGTTCGCTGCCCGACTGGCTCCAGACCTGGGCCAGCCGAAGCACGAGGTGGCCGGGGGAGGCGACGGCGTCCGTGCAGAGGCCTGCCTGTTCCAGGTAGGGCGCCAAGACGACGCGCTTCACGCTGGCAACCCGACCCGCCGTCCAAAAGACGTCCAGATCGACACCCGGCGCCGAGAACAAGTGCAGCAGGAGACTGAGACCAGTGCGACGAACCACCTTCAGCTGTTTGGAGTAGACTGCGGGCTTGGTGGTGGTTGTGGCGGCAGCTTGGGAAGGGCGGGTTTCGTTGCCGACTGTGGAGATCATCAGGAGGGCCATGCGGAACAGGGTGGGCGTGTGGACGGAGGCGGAGCCGAGCAGCTGGGGAGGAGACGAGGAGAGGCCGGCGTCGCTCGTGGCCGGCAGTCGACTGGAGATACCACCCAATCGGTGACCCATGTAGGCCATCAGCTGGTCGACGACGGCGCAAATTCTATGGAAAAAAACCGCATTTAAAACGAGAATGGTTCCATCCGGAGTGCACTGGCAGTATCTGATGAACGTGAGGACTCATGAACGCCACGAATAGTTGCCGCCAACGGAGACACTAGGTCAGAACAGACGACGACGATTCAGCTCTGTTTCCAGCATCTGCTTTGATGGTGCCAATCAACGTCGATCACGCCAGTCTGTCAGTCACGATTCGCCGCAGACACCAATGATCGACCAGGTCAAATCTCCCTCTGTCTTCGAAGTGCATTGGTCAGGTTGTGTCGGAAAATGGCACGTTAGACGCAAATCTTTGCCCGAAAGGCGCATCTTTATTCGGCGACAGAAACGCAAGAACGGGAGATATCCTTTGTCGAGGGCATGAAGCGGTTGCTTCACGAACCGTGGACGCGGAAGACGCGAAACATTGTCTGAAATGTCATGGCTCTATGGCGTTGAACAGCGGTTCGGCCACGTTCTACGCCAACGAGAGATGCGACTTTCAAACTCCACCAAGGAAGACGTGGAGCGCTTGGGGCGAGGTGAGTCACCGGCAACGTAACTAGTCGACAATCTGCCTCCCGGCATTCATAAATCCAATTCACCCTCTAGCAAGGGGACTAGGTGGACCAAGGAGGGCATTATTTGCATCATCAGTCATGTAAACCCACGCCTGAAGACGACACCAGTTGGGTTTCGCCTCGTCGACGCCGGACTGGAACACATCTTCTTCGTCTCCATAGGTCGTCCTCGCCGTCGTCGTCGACTCCTGTCGATCGATACCCAAGGCCGAGTAGAAGGACTCCACGATGAGCGAGAGAAGGAGTCCCAGTTCGGAGTCGGAGCAGCCTGCCAGATTCGTGAAGACCGCCGACGTCAAGTGCTCCTTCGAGAGGTGGAGGCGACCGTAGAGGATTCTTTTTAGCAATAAAGAAAGAGACGATTAAAAAACCATTTTTTGGGGTCGATCATGATAAACGCCTGTTTCGTGTTACCTCACTGTCAAGAAGCAACTTAAACTAAACGCCGGGTACCGCTGATCTACGATGTTCTGAAAAGGACCGAAACGGAGCAGAAACGTGCTATTCGGGGATTCTGGACTAGAACATCTAGAGGCTCGCAAAGGGAGCTATTCTGCCACATCTCAGCAGAGCTGCCATCTCTTCCAGATGCAAGGCTCACCCTCCAACCCACCCCCGTCAACGTACCTGATGAGAACGGGACCAACAGCCGCGCGATGTTCGGCCACAACTGAGGTGTCCAGCTTGAAGACACGAGCGGCGTCCCTGAAGGACTGCAGGCTAAGGATTTTGGCGAATTGTTCTCTGCAATGAAAAGTGGGAGACGGTCAAAAGCAACTCCCTAAGAAGAAGAAGACCAAAAGCCTCACGACAAGGAAGGCGTCTGGGGCGCGCGCAATGACTGTGCGCTGTGGAATAGTTGAGTTGGTGAGCTAAGACGTTGGAGAAAAAGGCTCCACCGCCGTTTCAAATGGGTAAATGTCACAATACAACCCAGAGGCTTACTTGTAGGGTCCAAGTCCAGTTGGAGACAATGACGTCCAGCAGTGGAACGCGGCCTGTTGGACTGCCGGTCGTTTGTTGGTCAGAAGCTGGAAGAAGCGCGGAGAGAGAGAGAGAGAAGACATAAGACCTGAAGCTCGCGATGAAACACGTAAGAAGGGCTGTGGCCCAACTGGCGATTTTATTTACACCAACAGGTTCAGTCTAGTCGATATTTCATGACCAAATAAACGGCAGTGCAGACCTATCTATCAATCTATGTAGCGGTGGGCTAGACACACCCCGTCACAACCACGCCTACACGCATCCACGGTAAGGCGTCGATATATTTCGAAGAATTGGGATCTTCCATTACTATTTTACTGCTTGACGACGACGGATGAAATTTCAATGCAGTCGTCGTCGCATGCAACGCAGGATACCACCACCGGATTGGCTGGACGACCGCAAGACGAACTAAACCACTTGTTTGTTGACATTTTGTTCAGGAGGCAGAGGGAGTCGCTGGGAAACCAGAAGACTCACAGCGAATGAATGAGAGAGAGGTGGCAAGAGTAAGGGGAGGGAGATGATTGAGAAGGGGGGGAATAAAGGGTGGTAGTGGGGGAGATAAAGTGTGGAGAGCAGTAGAGAAAGATGAGGGGAGTGGGTGGGTGGGTGGGGGAGGATGGTGAGAGGGTCTCACCCGTAGCAGAACGGCGGACAATTCATCGCGTTTGAACACCGAGACAAGATTTGGCAGCTGTGAGAAGAGGTCTAGGGCGCAGATCAGCACCTCCTCGTTGGCACTGCTGGCAGCGTCATAAAACTCGTTGCTGAAAAAAAAAAAACAACAACGTAAAAAGTGAGTGCGCGCGAATTACGATTAATCCACATAGGTCGGATATTTCCTCCAAGGTTGTTGGGAACATTTTGTAGATGGGTTCGACTCCAGGTGGTGAACCGCTACGACCGATGCCCCAAAGGGTCACCGGAAAACTAACGAAGGGCTCCAATCGTAAAACGACCCGCTCCCACCAAAAAGGGAATCAATAAAGCTGGCTTTACCGAACAAAGTCGAGGAACAGGGGGACGAGGAGACGGGCCTGTCTACCCACCGCCCTGGGCGTGACGCTCTTCCAGAGGTTCACGCGGTAGTGACTCCAATCAGTGGGCCGGTGAGGCTGGAAGGTGACTGGAGAGAGGTCTCCGTCGCCACCGACGCGATCGTTAAGAGCCACCATTCGATCGTCGGGAATGACACAGACCTGAGCTAGGAGGGCCTCACTAATAGACAGGTCGTCGAAGATCAAGGGGTCAGCTGAAATCAAAAAGAGAGAGAAAACTTAAGGCTGATGGACGGGTCCTCTCTGATCCAACACACCCAAACTCCCAACTTTGCTAAGACAACCGTTCATCATCTCGACGTGCTCCGTACACCATTGCGAGTCCATCAGTGAGACCAATAGTGAACCAGAGGAGGAGCTTTCAAAGAGACGAGCGGGGCTCCGCAGTACAGACAGACGGAAGGCGTTGCACACAGAAAATAATCGATTATTCTGGCGCGGCTGAGCTCCTCCAACCAGCCCCCTCCCCTCCCAACCAACGGCTTGGTTTGATTTTCAGTTTCTTGGCTTAAAACATTCCAGTCCAGTCACTCACCGGACTTGCTGGTGGTCGCCTCCTCGCCCAGAGATGATTGGTCGAGCGATCGGCTCAGTTGGGGGCCCACGACGCGCCAAAACAGCTCCCTGCAGGCGACCTTCCAGGCCTCGTGTTTCTTCACCGCTCGTCCTCCTCCTCCTCCTCCCACTTCGCCAGTCTCCTCGGCGGCCTCATTGAGGGGGGACCTGGCGCGGCTGGAACTGCGCGAGCGACGTCGTTTAAGTCGAGCACCTCCGCCGCTGGGGTTGGTGCCGTCGGGCTGAACAGCGGAGTCAGCGGCCTCGGAGTAGAAGATGGGCTGCGCGTAACTGCTGATAGCCGCAACGATGCCCTCCCATGAGGGCGTCATGTTGACGTGAAGAAGACCCAGCAGGTGGTGGAGGGCAATCTGCGAACGAAAAAGGTGATAGGGGGAGGTGGCTGAGGAAACTAGCAATTAAATATTGTTGACCGCAATGAGAACAATGAAAACCGCGATTCTTCTTCTTCTTCTTCGTCTCGTTAGCCTCAGCTACGCCGCGTTAATGCTTCTATAAACAAACCGCGGACAACCGAACCTTGACCACTCCAGTACGACTTGAGCGGAAAGCATCACTCATCGGCGCTTGTCGTCTTCTTGCGCGCAGGCGTTATGGTGGTCAGAAGGCAAACTGGTGCCTACCTGGCATCCAAGAACTCTCGGTGGCTCTGTATGCGGTAGCAGCGACACCCGAGGAACACCACTCTATTGGCCACTTTATCAGGGCCGCCAGGAACCCAAACTTCCGGAGTGTCGCCTCCTCTTCTTTGACGCCCCAAATCCCTCCTCTCTATCCCCCACCGGCTTCTGGTTTCCCAGCGATTCCTGGGCTGGAAGACTGGCAACCAAAATGTGAATGTCGAGAATCGTAGTCACCGACGCACGGCGATCCGAGGCCGAGTCAGAACGGGTTGCGATCTACGTTTTTTAGTCGTCCTCAAGCAAGGCCGCGCCAACTATGGGCATATTGGCGGCGAAGCTCGCTCTCCCTCTTGCTGGCAGACCCATCGAAGCCGACGCCGTTGTAGAAGGGTTGTCAGCTTCTTTCGCGGTCATCCGATTTCAAAGTAGTCCAGTTCCGTAGGTAGACGGTGAGCTAATAAACTGACCCAAAGGGGCGGTTCTGTTCTACATTACACGGATTTCTGCACCCGCGAAAGATGCAAGCTTGATTACCCCGAGGAGCTGACGAAGCAACCGAGACGCCAAGCACATACAACACGACAAAACCTACCTCGGCACCCAGAGCACACCCATATATGCCACTCCGTCCACAGTGCAAATGCAGAACCGGTAGAAGAAAGTCCCTCAGTAATGTGGGCGTTTGTTTGATCTGCTCCGCTTCAAGACAGCGTTTAACGGAAACCGACGAATCGTAATCATCTTCTTTCTCCTCCTCCTCGCCTGGTCCACGCATCTTCTCCGCCAGAAGTGCTTGGATGATTCGCAGGGCATGCAATCGGACCTAAACAAAGTCAGTAATATCGCCGGTCTTACCTGGTGGCTATTGGACAGGAGAAATTGTAGGAGATCCTTCACGGAAATGTCGGCTTGCGCCTGGAAGGCGCCAGCCTGACTGCCCAAGTCCAGAATCCTCAAAAACGCCACGCAAAGGTCGAGCCTTCTCTCTCCATCACGCCCCATCCCATTTTCCTCGTGTGAAATGGGGAGATGCCACTTTTTGGCGCAGTCCAGGAGGAGGAGTGCATTGAAGTGAATCGGCAGTTTGGATGGATTAAAAGAGAACCAGGCTTCATACAGGGCGAGGAGATAGGCTGCTGTGAGCGAGGGTTCCGCGTCGTCCAATCGACCCAACGTAGACTGGATTTCGGGGGCGACCAGACATTCAACCCTATCACCGTCAAGCGGACTAGGGTGGAGGATGATTAAACCACCACGCGAAACGGGCATACCTGATATGGGGTAGACATAGAGCAACGCATAATTTACGCTCGACCGATGCACTCTTTGTTGAGAGAGGTGAAAGGAGCCAATCAATTGTCTTCTGCGGTGCACACGAAGATCCCAGACCAGGCGCGAGGGAAAGGCATATCAGATTGCCAGGTGGCTCGCTAATGACGGCATTAGAGCAGTGGGGCTGCCGAACCAGAACAAGTCTGGCCAAAACTCGAAGCGTTTCATCGTCTACGGGTGTGTTGAGTGGTCGCTGAGCCAGATGGTCGGCCAGAATGTGGGAGATATCCTGTAAGGAGAAGCAACACCAATTAGCAATCCACTTTTTTCGTGCTGCCACCTCTAACTAGATGATACACGGAATATGTTAAAGGTCCAGCCTCCCGGCAGCCTTAAAATCGCCGGATTAAATGCGCACAAAATCCCAACAAGGAACCTACCTTTTCGAAAGACCTGTGACGAATCATCTGTCGAAAGAATTGAATGCGCTGGGGGTCCGTGAATTGAGCATTGATCAGTACCTCACGCATTAGATGATAACAATTGAACTGACTCGAAGTAAGCCCAATAAACTTGATGATCAAATCAGCCAATGAAATAACAGGACGCGTGGTAATTAGGGTCTGCAGGCAACCGCCAATGTTGGTCTCGAATCGATGCAAGAAATGCCTGTTTTGCATAAAATTGAAGATAGCATCGATGCATGAGATGACCAAATCGAGACGACTGTCCGTGGCTTTACCATAGTATGTGAAGACAAGACTGGCTACATTGTACAACGCATCTGGTTGGAGCCTACTCTCGACAAGAATCTCAAGTGAGGAGATAAAGGCGTCTTTAAAAAACAAAGCGACTCCCTCGGCCCAGTGTTCTTCGTTGCTCATCACACCACTTATCGCATCCATCAGACAAGGGATGATCTAGAGGAGGATATTTGATCACAAATGCGTGGTTCAACGACTCACATCAACAGAGGAAGAATGAAATGTATTGTCAACGGAGCGCAATATTTCAGCCAGAATACCGCCAACAGAACTTGGAGGAATGTTTTCCTGCCCACGTTTACAATCCCACAATAATTTGAGAAGCTTTCTGGCAGGTAATTTCCTAAGTACAAAAGCCATACATCCAGCACTAAACGTTCGCATGAAAGACTTTTTGTGTGTCAACAGCGGGAGGAACAATCTAAAATACTTTAAGAAATCTGGGTCATCAAGTTACCGCATAAAATTGTCGATGTCCTTTGAAAGGCATCGATGTAGAAAGTACACCATATGAGAAAGACAATTGAAGCCGTAGTTCAGAACTTCGGGGTCTTGTTTGTCTTTTGTAAGCACATCTTGAATAAGTTTGAAGAAATCCGGAAAGAATGGGTAAAAATCCTCTCGTAGATCGCTCGAAAGGGCACTGACTAAACTACGACCATGTAAAATACAAAACATAGCAAACATACTCAAGAATGGGTCCCGATGAAGTTTCATTGCATTCTCTCATAAAATTGAGTAGCTGTGCAATAATTTCATTCTGTAAATATATATTAAATATGATATAACCCGACAAACTTTATGCAGAATTATCAACTTTAAGTTGAGTACATAAGGAGCAACATTCCTTCGGAAATCAGCTAAAACAACGATTTAAAGAATAAATAATAATTACAAAACACATCGCTCTTATTCATATGCGTCCAGTGTTCTAAAGTCGTGGCGAAAAAGCTGTCCAGTGTTTCCTAAACACACTCAAGAGTTAAAATATTAACTTACATCGTCGATGTAATCGTTTCGGCGACAGGACAATCGGACTTTCTGTTTGATTTGTTCTTTGTAAGTAAGAAACTATAAATGGTTATTAATTAAGAGAAAATTCAGTACATGAAATCGATTCTCGCTTTTATGATACGAACCCATTGCACACTACAATCATGTGAAAACGTTTGTAGCGCGCGGTTATAAAAACACCTCAATAAACAATAATAATAATTGTAGTCGCTTTATTGAGGTAACGAGGACCACAACTTTCAAGGAAAGTATAATAAGTACTACATATGAAGATGTATGTTTAGTTCCTGCTTAACCTGCTCCGGTGAAATAAAAGATAGGGACATATAAGGAATGACCGAATTGCGATATGCCGCTGTTCTTGTGGGTATTAAACGGTATAGCCTACGAAGTGGTCGAAGAGATTAACACTTAGATAAAATTGAAAAGAGGGGGTGTTAGGGGTCACTTAAAATACGAGAAGCGATTAATGAACAACTATTCGTCTTGCAGGTATGGCATAAAGTCATCGGCGTATTTTATTAGTGTCACGTCGTTAGGGGATCGAAGGCTAGACGTGCAATAGTTAAAAAGGAATGAAGATAACACTGCGCCTCGTACTCGCGAAGAGGATGAGGCTACGTTTCCGACTCTTATGTGTTTGCGTCGGTTAGAGGAATAATTTTGAAGCCAATTAATCAACATCCTTCAACGCCATCTTCACGCAGTTTGGAAAGGATGCGGGAGCGTGAGATAGTGTTTAAAGAAGAGGTGAAGTCCAAGACAAATCACTTGACTGCTTTCGCGCCGGCATCAAGTGAAGAGTTGAGGGTGTGGGAAAACGTATCCACGGCGTCGGGAGTGCTTCTATTTGATTTATAAGCAAAATGAAACGGGTCATCGGCAGTTTTTAGCGTGTCATCCAATTTAGAGAGGAGGTGCTTCTCAATTAATTTCAACCAGACAGATTAGTTGGCGATAGGTCTAAACTTCACCGGTCTTCATATGTAGCACTTGTTATCCTTGTGTCGCTTCTCGTATTTTAAGTGACCCTTCCGATTTAGAAGAGCTGTGCCGGGCTTTCCGAAAACCGAGATCCAAGCGAACGGGAGAAACTGCCGCCCAGTTCCTCGACGCCCTCCGAATAATGGGCGACACTGTTTTCACTGAAGACACCCCCGCCAAGAATGAAGTACGCGTCCTACAACAGTTTTGCGACGGTGTTCTGTCCGACTCAACAACCATCGCCCTCACCAGTGCTAACCCGAAAACGGCAGACGAGGCGCTGGCCCAACCCTCGCGAGACGTCTTCAAGACGTTGAACGACGCCTGGGCTAACGTCAACCGACGACACCATACAGACCTCCCATTCAACAACCAGACTGCCATTATTGCCTCCGTTTCGGCAAAAACGCAAGAACCTGCGGCCAAAATCAGGCGGGTAAGCATTCCACCTACTCCGTTACTACACGCCCAGTAATTGCTAAGCTTTATTTTATGTCTGACTCCACGGTAGCGGCTTGAGTACCCTGCAGGGTCGAGGGCTTTCCCACGAGGGCTCCTATTGATTCGGGTACTACACGCTCTTTACTCAACCCAGCCGCCCTACCCCGAAACAAAAGGGTGAACGTCCCGTTTTACAACCACATACCCTCCATACTTTCTGCAGAGACACAGCCTCTGACCGTAAACGGTATTTCCGAACTGACCGTAGTTATGGGAAGTCAACACCTCATTACACACTGTGCAAGCTGCCCCAAACTCGGCGGTGACCTTATCCTAGCAATAGATTTTATACTCAAACACGGGCTAGTCATAGACGGGTATAACAAGGCAATCTTCCTTATTACAAATGCAATTGGCAACCTTAACGCGTCGCCCAACGCCAACGAAGCCGAACCCCTTTACAGACCGGTTCAGGCTGCGATAGCTCCTCCCGTCACCGATCTACAAGAGATTGTCGTAAGGTCTTCCGATGTTTTACCTGCAGACAGGACCTCCCTAATTAAACTCCTCCAACAGTACTCCAACATATTTGCCTGAGATGACACCCGGTTAGGTATGTCGTCCATTATTCGCCACAAAATAGAAACATGGGACACAAGATTTATCTGGCAGCCACCACGACGTATCCCTCCCCCGCTACAAGACCAAGTCGCCAAGGTGTTAGACGAGATGCTTCGAGGAAGACTTATTCGTCCTTCGAAGTCACCATGGGCCTCACCTATTACGTTAGTCCCCAAGAAAGATAGTACCATACGCCTGTGCATTAACTACCGTCGCTTCAACACCGTCACAAAAAAAGACAGTCGAACAGTTGCAGAACACAACCGCAACCTAGACGCGGTTCTCGCTCGGTTCCAGGAGGCGGGCCTTACCCTCAGTCCACAAAAGTGCTGCTTCCTACAGAAAACCGTCAAATACCTGGGACATATTATCTCAGTAAAAGGACTGGAGATAACAAGCGATCGTGTTGAAGACGTCAAGAACTAGCAACGTGACCAGAGCCAAACGGACGTGAGAGTTTTCCCTAGCCTAACCAGCAACTATATGAAGTTCATAAAAGGATACGCGAAGATCGCCACCCCCTGCACAAACTGACGGAAAACGAGGCCAAGAAGGCATTCCCCTGGGCCCCCAAACATGACGACGCCTTCGCCAATCTAAAGATGGCACTCTGCGAAGCTCCCATCCTAACCTTGTCCAACTTTGACGCTGATGCCGCACCCTTTATCCTAGACACCGATGGAGGCGACACCGCCATCGGAGCGGTACTATCATAGGTTGACCCCAACGGGTCCGAGCGAGTCATCGCATACGCCAGTAAGAAACTGGGCCGTCAAATGCCACCACCCGAGAACGTTTCACCATATTTTCGTTCACAAAACGCTTCCGCCCCTATTTAATCTTCCGTAAAATTGTCATCAGGACTGACCATCGCGTACTCACGTGGCTGACAACAATAAAGGACTCCGACATATCCGTAGCCCGATCATACGAGGAGCTCCAGCAATTTGATTTTGAAATCCAGTACTGGCTCCCTAGTCAACCAAGTGATCTTTGATGTCCACGAGCAACTCGGCAACCCAGGAGAACGAAACATTGAAAACGTAATTACTCATCGCTAATGGTGGTCAGATATCCGAGACGCCGTGAACACGTTCTGCAGAACCTGTACCCAGTGTGCCAGTTTCAAGGGCCCAAATGCCAACCCCATCGCTCCACTCCAACCAATGTCTGTCGGATAACCTGGAGAACGCATCGGTATCGTCATCGTTGACTCTCTTCCGCTAACAGAACGCGGCAACCGGTACAAACTTGTTATGGTCGACTACTTTACCAAAGCGGCCGAAGCCGAAGCACTCCCAAACCCGGAAGCGGAGACGGTGGCTTTCACATTCTTGAATCGTTGGGTCGCCCAACACGGTGTCCCCGACAGTATCCACAGCGACCAAGGATCAAACTTTGAGAGCGCAGTTTTCAGCCATTTCTTGACCATGTTAGACATCCACAAGACACGCACCACCCCAGGGCAACGGCCAAAAGGAAAGGACCTATAGGACACTCCTCGACTTTCTCAAGAGTTTCGTCCGTCACAACCACCCCCGCGATTGGGACTGTCAACTAGGTCGCAGGTTGGATAAATATGCCGCCTAAACGGGACCATGTTTAAGAAGACACATATGAAAATGCCGTCATACAGGCTATGCCGTTTAATACCCACAAGGACGGCGGCATATCGCAATTCGGCCATTCCTTATTTGTCCCGATTTTTAGTTTCACGAGAGCAGAAACTAAAAGACCATTTTCATATCTAGAACTTTTTATATTTTATGCTGAACGTTTTGGTCCTCGGGACCTAAATAAAGCCGCTACAATTATTCTTATTATCATCAATTATATTGGAGCTAGTGCCATTTGGTTGCAGGTTTTTCTTATCCAATCAAGTTAGAGTATGAATATCAATGCTGTGTTAATGGACTCCGCAGCCGAGGACAAACATGCTGTCAGTATCGAGAAGAAGACAACACTGCTATGCTCTGTTTGTGGAGTAAATGGCTCAAAATATACATGTCCTCGATGCACTGTTCGCACATGCTCATTGCATTGTTGTAGGAAACATAAAACCAATACTCTTTGCTCTGGTAAACGGGATGTTGCGGCATTCGTGGCACGCAAGAACTATAACTACTTTAGTTTTCTGTCCGATTATCGTTTCCTTGAGTCCATTGATCGGGATAACGAAAATAGAGAGAAGAGTATATTGGAGGTACGTTAACTGTTAAACTAATGGATGTTTGACATTATCTCTCTTTAGAACCGAAATACTGCAAAATGTCGTCAACATGGCCAGTCAAACCTTACACAATCCATTCGCTCGCTGCGCATTGACTATCGGCCTTCGTCAAGTGTTCTTCTGGTTCGCGCAAAGGTCAACCGTACCCGCCTAATATCCTTAAATCCTCCCAAAATTATCTGGTCCATCGAACTACGCCTCATGAATCCCGAGACACCGCCTTCCTTGGCATCAAATAAACAGTGGCGAAACAGTGATCTAAATACCCTGCACCTGGTTATCCACGAATGTTCTGCAGAATCCCTTTTCTCCGATATATGGCACAATAAGGTCATGGGTTTACCTACTACGGAAGAGCAAGAATGTCTGGCTGAGCCTGCACTGGCCTTGTCAGCGGCTCCTTTTTCCGTAAATAGTTGGCTTCTTCGGCTTAACAGTGATGCCAAACCCTTCTTCTACATCCAGTGTGTAGATAGGACGGCAAGAGCTTGGCCTAAATGCGAGGTATTTGCGGACTCCACCAAGTTGCTCGATGTTCTTCAACGGGATCATTTTGTTGTGCACGAGTTTCCTACAATCTGGGTGTCACTAAAGGAACTATCAACGTGTTAATATTTTGTCTTGCCTGTATATAATCATTTTTTAATACTTTTTGTCTTTCGGACGTGCGTGGGGGCCAATAGCCGATTAAGATGAATGTTCCACTCCACTAGTTCTGAGTTGTAAAGACCCCCAAAACGTTCTGCTGTCCGAAGCCACCTTCCTTGGAGTGGTTCTAGAAAGTGTGGTTGCTACGTGAGATTTGAGAGGGGTTTGCAAGGACCTACCGATTGTTTATTCCTACAGCTTGAGACCTTAAATTTTCGCATGAAGCCGCCTGTCTGCCGGGCCGGTGAAAAACGATAGAACTATCTGTTCTGACCGCCGGCTACGATGAAGCTGCCGTCTCATCCTTTAGTCGCTATGCAAATGGCATGGGTGGGTCATCTTCGTTAAACGCGGGCGCTCAAATCTGCAAGCTATTGGAGCTCCTGACCGTCAAAAAAATCTTCCAGCAAAGTAGGAAAGCATGACCACGTTTGTGCATTGACACAAGCCTCCGTAGAAGGTCCCGCGTCTACCGCTAGTAACCAGGGGTTCCGAAATGTAGACATCAGCCGTCGAAGATAACCGGAAGTATGCGACCGCTTGTATCTGCGACGAATCTCCAAAGACGACTGGCGTTTGCAGCCCCCCCCTATGACAAATTCATCGGATGGCATTGCCGGAGCGACGGCCCAATGAGACAACTTCAGGGGGATGTAGAGCGCTTGAGTGAGCACACTGGCACAGGCCTCTGATCACGTTGGTGGTGTGGAACATCCTCGCACGCCCTCCAACACGGCCACTGAAGCACTGCTACGTCATCCTAATAGACACAACGGTAGCTTGGGGTGCGGTGGCGCTGAACGTGACGTCCACGAGGTACACCGCATGGCTGTCCACTCAGCAGTGGCCGGCCTACACATCACCCACCCCTCCAGTCGGGAGATCGCCTACATGCCAGAACGACCATTACTACATTTCCCAACCCGTAGGGTGGTAAGAAGTGGGACGACCGTCCAGTGAATTTGACATCGATCAATTGGGGAAATTTATTGTCAGAACAATGGGCGATTAGAACATTTATAAACATCAATTCACACATTAAAACATGTGACATTTGTAAGTAAATCGTTGAGTGGTGGTGGTCTAGGGGTAGGTATGATCGACCGTAGCGATGAGCACTCAAGACACGCACGCAAACATAAAAAAAGGCATTCGTGTACAAAATGTGGGAAGGGGGGGTGGCTATGGGAAGCTGGGGCGTGAATAAAAAGCGTTGGGTAGTCACGTGTGTGTGTTTGGGGGGCGGGTTATTTCATAGGGCTCGTGCCGAAGTACCGATCACCAAAATTACCGATGCCCGGGATAATGTGATAGTCCTCGGAGAGCTCGGGGTCAATTGCCGAAGTCACTATGTGGGCCTACAGAGGGGAACAAAAGAAACGAATTACAATGTGTCCGAAAAGAAACCTAACTTCCCAATGGCAACACAGAAAGCGGAGGTCTTGGGCCGCCAGAACCAATTTAAATGCGTACACCGATCTCCAACTAGAGGATAAACCGGCATCATGGGGATTTGCCAGGAAGTTTCTCGGGAATATTTTTTAAAGGTCGCGGCGTCCCCAGTGCAACCCGTAGTTGCCTGACACGGGATTTAAACCCAGGTCCCTTCCTAACAGAGCGAGGATGCTGACCGCTACACCAGCGGGTTGGGGGGGGGGGGTGACTCACATTGGGATATGTGTAGGCCACTGAGTGGACACCCTGGACAGCCATGATGAGGGAGATGAGAATGATGTGGTCCTCGGGCACATCATGTTCCACAAGAACGCGCATCGCCATTATCGCCGCCGCTCCCGAAGCCACCGTCGTGTCCATCAGGATGACGTAGCAGTCCTGCAGGAAGAGGCAGAAGATTGTGGTGAAAGACAATTAAAAGAAAACATACGAACAAGAATCGCCCACAGTTGGCCACATCTGCGGTAGTGAATTGCCATCGATTTCCTAAATATACATTGGCAGAGTCCGATGGCGAGACGACAACGACGTGTATCCTGCGAAAGGATGAGTCGGCAGCTTAATGGATGCGCAGAGGCTATTAGAGGCCAAGCCAGAACAGATCGCGATGCAGTTCTGTTTCCAACGACGCATCTCGTAGACTTTCTGTAGCTCTAATCAGACCCAACGTCCTCCTGGGCTGTGCTGATCCACGTTTTTAGTTGTCCACCCGTTTGACAGCGCCAACCTGTGCGACATGGTGACGTACTTAGACAGAAGTTTGCGAGCTCTGTCGCTGGGCGGCACGGAACGTCACCGAACCACTGCAACCGAAGACGGCGTTTTACAAGGGTTGACAGCTTCTCCACGTCTGAACATCGACGCATTCGTCGTAGAATACTTCCTGTTATCTTCGACAAGCAGTGTCCAGGTTTCACAACTGTAGGTTAGGATGGGTCTGTTAGCGGCGCGATAGCCACGAATCTTAGCCCGGAGGCTTATCTGCCCTCGGACCAACAGGCTTGAGTACCGCCTTCCTAGCGGTGGCCTACTTTCTCCTTCGCTAGACCGTTCGAAGTGGTTAGCGGTTTGAGCCTTTAGGTTCCCCTCACCCCAGCTGACATTGCCGGGTCCAATACCATGATGACGAATACGTTAACGGGGGTGCGCAGTGGTGCAAGATTAGTCCATTCACGACGCTGTGATTTTCCCCGCTACTGTGAACGTACGTACTGAAATACGCTGTGCGCGTGTGTATGCGTCTCTCTCAGAGGCTGACAGACGAACTAACTAACTATGTAAATAAGTGCTCTGGCGTTGTGTAGGTTGTTGCGAGGTTTGTCACCGACGCAGGTGGGAGACACTTAGGAGGGTCGCTAACCGAAATTGCATATTTATCAAAAATGTTCAGGCAAATTAGGCACAGGTTGCGTCCACAGTACCAGGCTGCATCGATCAATAAGCATCCCTAAGTGTTCAAGGGCGGCTAAACTCCAGTTGCTCCTCGTCTAGCGGGAAAAAGGAAGTAATGGATTTTAATTGGATGGTGCCCGAATCATGCCCGAACCTTGATGTCGCTAGGGAGACGGAGGTAGTGCAACTCGGGTTCTAGGGTCTCGGGGTTGGTCTGGATGAGGATTTTGCCCAAGCGGACGTCTTTGCAGACCGCCGCCAACGACGCCTCGAAAGCCTCGCCCGCGCGCAGAATCGAGACACCGCAAATCTGGGTGTCCTCGGCAAGACGGCGTCCGTGGTAGGGAATGCCATGCGACGTATCGAGAATCACGTCCTAAAAAACACCAATAATGCGAGTAAGGCAGCGAACACCCAATTAACGTCTCCGCAACCAAACTATCATCGGTTCTGGCTCTCCGTCGAGGTGCTGGGGCCTTCCATGGACGAGCCCACGAGAGGAGCCGCTCCGGTCTGAGTCTGATAAAAAATAACAATGGAAAAAAGAAACTGGCGACGGCACCTTATAGGGAAGCAGTCGACAGGCGAATTCACAGAGAGGGCGCATCAGCCGCTCTGCGTAGAATATGAAAGCATCCTGATTGGTAGACTGGTCTCGCAGGAGGGTGTGGAGACAGTGTGCCTGCGGTGTCAGGGGAAGAACGTTGACACGCGGCGGCAAGATCTTCGGGTCCAAGGAAATGTCCCCCAAGGGGGATATACAACCCACTGGTTCCCCTTCTAACGGAGAACTGGTTCCACTGCTATTCTTGCAACTGAGACGACTCTGGCTAAGAGAGTAGTGTAGACCACTGGCCTGTTCCGAACGCAGACGATGCACGTGCTAAAACAAGAGCGCGTATAAAATACTGGCTACTATCTAATTATGAGTAAGGGTGGGTAAATCATAAGGCCTACCTCCTTCAGACGCTTCTCGACGTGCTGAGCGATTATATCGATGGCAACGGTGTTTTCGCCACCTGAAATGGATTGAAAACATATATTTCACCGTTGGCACGATCTTCAACGGCGTGAAAATCAAACAATCCGTGGGCGTCGTCTGTGTACTCGAGTACTGCACTCACACGCCTGGTGACGACAGAAGATGAAAGAAAAAGAAACAATTCGACACGTGTGGCGTTTCATTATCCATGAAAGCAGACAGTCTAGATGGCGTGCTATTGGCGGAAATCATCACGTAAAACCCTTCACGATAGCCAATGACACCCCCAAATAAACAGCCTTTCCGGAGCAAGTTGCTCGGCGCTTAGCACTTTGACCAATCAGGGACCAGTCGCTGCAATCTCTCCTATCTTTGACGAACAGATGCAAATTAATGACTGTTTGACCGCGAAAGAGTAAAACGGGTTATTTTGGCGCTTTTTTTATTGCCTTAGACGTCACGAGGAGCTCCGTTTTGCGAATGTTGCACTTTCGTGGAGACCTTATTCGAACGAGTTGCCCCCCTTTTCAAGAGGTTCGAACAAAAAATGTCCCGAGTTGTAATACTTCAGCAAGGTCATGGGGTCATGTAATCGCCGAAAAACACCTAATCCTTGAGGACAAACACGAAGGGGTCCCGTGTTACCATGGCATCCCAGAACATGGAATCGATGTGAGGTAGGAACCATGCGAGGTGTTGTAGGGGTGGAGTTTTACCTACACAAACTGAAAATCTGGAGGAAGCACACCTACCCATGGGGATGATGATGTCGGCGAAGGACATTGTGGGAGCGATGTGGGTATCGTAGGCTGGCTTCACCGTGGAGTTGTACTGTTGAATGACATCCTCCACGTCGCGCCCACGACAGCAGATATCGCGCATCAGACGTCTAGAAAACCTCTCATCCGAGTCCGTGTCCACAAACACCTTCAGATCCATCAACTAGGGCGCGCGCGTGGGAGGGGAGAAAATATTTTTCCCATGTAGAGTTTATACACATCTCCCCCTCTCCTCGAACCCATTTCTACGCATGCAGGAAACGCTGACGTTAGAATCAAGCTTTTCCTAAGACGTGAGTAGAGGCCGTCTGTGGTGTTAATGCAGTAATTTCTCACCATCTCATTTTCTTTATACCGGTCTCGGCGATAGTATTCTTAATACCGAATATCATTATTAATTTTCCAAACTCGTTGGAATCACCAACAGTTCAGGGTTACACCCATTCATTCGAGAGACGTGACTGTCATTGGACCAAAGCAGGGCGTCTCTTTTACGTGGAATTCTGTGGTAACTGGAAAGCCCGAAACACATCCAAAGACGAACCGTTAAGCCCTCTTGTGACGCCGATGCCCCTACCAGCTGTTAAAAGGGTTCTCAGAGCACATCCAGGTCACTAATTTGCAAAAAGGTCACGTATAAGCAGCATGAAAGGTCATCTGTTTCTAGTTTCACACCGCTATCTCTAGACATGCAGGCCCCAGTATGTCATGGAGCGTGATGACAATATGTTTAAATAAAAACGCACTGTTCTATGAACCAAAGACGACAAAAACACACTCACCTTCCTCAACCCTGGAAAGCAGAAGGCCATGATACCCTCAAATATTATCACATTTGCGCCGTAGATGGTTCGCTATAAAATAAAAAAACAAACAATCAATAAACCCCACGATCCACGTTTCTTCAATTACTCTTCACGCTCAGTTTCGCCAGTCGCAGAGGCCAATAGACAGTACAACAGAGAATAAGTTCCTTCAATCCTCGTCTTCTAATAATAGGTATTTATTATCTCTTTGTTAATACCAGTTTACTAGTTGCACGCAAGCAAATGACCTGAGCTATTTCGCCTTAACGCCGATAGCCCAATAAAAGAAGATAGATTGATTGCGTAGAACGTAGAAGAGTTGACAGCTTTTCCGTGATTGCAAAACCACGTCTTAGAGCAGGTCACGCAAGTCGGCTTTATAGATTCATCAAAGTCACCAGTGATCGAATACAACCTCTCTTGGACGGACCGTGGCCATGGGTAACGCAGTCGTAGGTTTTGGCGGATAGTAGCCCGGCAGACGTGTAACGCTTTGATGCAATCTCAGTTCAAATTCAACATTTTCGGGAAAAGCCGCCTGACCGGTGATTCGGAAACAAGGCTGATGATGCTTATCCGTTTTTGTCCAAGAGGGTCGCACGCAGCTGCTAAAACGCCTAGTAATTCCAAATGGTCAGGCGGAACTGTTGAAGCACACACGAAACTGGTTTCTCCTCCAGTAGTAAGCGCATCGTCCGGACAATTCCGCAGCGCATATTGCGCTAATTAAAACAAAACGGATTCATGTGAAACTCGCGGTGGGCAATAGTGACTCCACTCAGCTCCCCCCTTCTTCTCTTCCTGCGATGATTCGTGTGGAGCGACGTGACGCCACAGCTGAACCCACATTGACGCAGTCGGTGTCAATTAAAAGCGGCATTAATCCACAGGGTACAAATGAAGATTGGCCGTAAACACGAACGTTCGCTCGGGTGGACGAGTAGTATGGTAGGGGGGTTGGTAGATAAAGGCCACGGTTGGTAACCGTCTGTTTATGGAATTTGAAGTAGGACTCACCGTTGTAGCGACGCGACTGTGTGTCGAGAAATCGTACTCCGGCACCTGAATGCTCTTGCCATCCTTAAGACGGGACAGGTGGTTGATGACGAGTTCACTGTCGATTGCTGAAGGATTGTCAAAATTGTAGGTTCCCCTCCGAACCGCCTCCAACTCGTCTTTCGACAGGACCTGGCAGAAGAGAGGACGACGGTGAGTTTGTGGGCGGTTCCAAACTGACGCCACCACCACCACAACATCACAAATCACTCGAAATTGCCACTTGAGCGTGTGAGACCCTCAGTGATATCCTGGTGACAAACAAACATGAAACAACGGCAACAAGGCCCTAGGAACAAGCTCTTCGTGCTACTGGTGATCCTGGACACGAGGGGGGGCAACCCAGACTCCCCACCCCCCGCCCAACCTCCGATACGACAACAAACAAGGAGCAACTATCTACCCGCAGTGGATTGGTCAGGTTCTACACCATCCAAACAGGGAGCTTCCACATTTAGCGATATCTTTCGGTGCTATCGGAACCAACGCGGATGTGGCATCTGGGGCCTTTGATCGCCGTTAAGGGGCATCATTGTGACCAATTCCGGCTCCAGCGGAGCACTCCGGTGGCGGGCTGCAAGCCCCAGACCCCTCTACCTGTCCAATTTGACCGTAGCAGCCAACGTTTTCAGTTGTTCGACGGGAAACATCCGTGTCGGCGTAAAACGTGGCCGAAACACCACAGCCAACGAAGTTGTAGGAGGTTCGACAGCTTCTCTAGTGTGCATCTGCTATACTTGGCAGCCGAACAGCCCTATATCAAGCAGGCATTGTGCCCAAAACACGGCCCCCAGCACGTATTTAAATAAACCCGATTACATGTGACGCTGAAAGGTTCGCCATAAGCGACCTGGCACCACGTGTCCCTGAAAACATTCCGACGTCATTTGCCGCCAAAGAGGGGCGTGGTTGACGGTTGTGCGAAAAAAAACAGAGACACACGAGAACCAGCATGTGGCACCCACAGAAACAACTGGGACAATTCACGACCCGAGACGAGAGATGGTAAACATAACCGACTGCAAATGTTTTTTGGCGTCGAAAAAATACAAATTTGGCGGCTATCTCCAACTACCATCTACGTGGGGGTCGGCCATGCTGAAGTATCTCTGAACACGTTTACAGGCGGCGTCCCCAGTGGCCTGACCTGGAAGATGTTGTGCAGCAGATAAACATTTGCTTTCATTCTCTCTAACTTCTTCTACCACAGAATTGACCCGACGATTTTTATCGCATAACCACTGAGTCATGGCAACAAGTAATCGATTTTCACATCCAACGCATCTGGAACCGAACCCGACTCAGGCTTGCAGAGAGGCTCCATCTAGAGTAAGAAAAGACAGTGACCCCAACAACTGACCTTGTAATAGGAGTCCATGCTCAGCAGACTGACCCAGTTGACGTTGAGGCGTTCAATGATTTTGTGTGCCACAGTGGTCTTGCCGCTGCCCGACCCGCCGCAGAGGCCAATGACGAAGCACTCCTGAGAGTGGCCCTCGCGGGTGTACCAGGGCGGTCGTCCGCGGGTGAAGACGGTGCGACTGCCAACACGCAGTACCGGTTGAGGCACATTCCAATTGGACGAGAGAAGGCGCACCCGCTTGTTACGCTAAACAAAACGGTTTGGAACGTTGAGGGTCAGCAGACAGAGGAGAGAAAACACCCACGATAGACAACCCATCGAAAGAGGCAACGCCGACTTGTCAACAGCCGCCACTACACCTTTCCGGCGCCCTCCAAAAACCCCGGAGCTCACGAGAGCCGTCGTTTATGCCTCCTCCAAATGGAAGATAAGTTTCATGATGTCAAGAGTCGTAGATTCCCTCTCACGAGAATCAGAGATAGTGATCCAGCGACGCACCTCGTAAATACTCTTCCATCCAGAGCGTTCACTTTAACGGCGCCGACCCACACATCACACCGAAGAGCATACTGGGGATCTCGGGTTTAAATTACGCGGCACATGATCAGAGAAGAAGAAACCCATAGTCTCCAGAAAGAAGCACCAACAAGTCGCAATAGTTTTGTCTACACGATTTACGATTAGCGAAATCGGGTAATAACACTACGGATTAATATGTAAAGAATGAGGATACGCTCAGTCGATGAGTAAACGCCGCTGAGTGTATGAAAAAACAGCGCCGATTGGAATTCGAAAAGTGAGACCACACGGAGAGAGAAAATAATATACCCAATTGTAAAATCCACTGTACTTATACTGTACGGTGTCACAGCAGCTGTCGTGTAGATTCAATGTGGAGCAAGATGTAAAAAAACATAAATGCACGGAAATCGAAGACAATATGAAGCTGTTAAGATATCACTCGCTAGAACATACGGGATAAAAGAAGTCATAAATTAACGACTAATCGAACATTAAGCATGCCAAAGTGGAAAGAATATTGTTTAAAAAACATGCCTCTTTATTATCCAGGCTTAAATTTTCAAGCGGAGCCAATTCGTTCCTAGAAAAAAATATAACCGATTCAGGCACTACAATTATTATTATTAGGTAAATACGTCAGTCGAGATATGACATTTAAAGCTTACCCGTCATCGGAACTAGATTCCTTTCGTTCAACAGGCATGTTTAGCGCATCAATGGTTGTTGGGCACGTCGACCTGGAACGCAAGCGTTGGGTTTGGTTCCAGAACCTATATATGATAATCACTGACTGCTACGACAAGCAAACCTAATAATCCCTTCGAGTAGTTAATATATGCATGTGACAGAAAATAACGACGAAATAAATTACATTTTACAATTCAAACGAGCATCGGAAGTGATGATAATGCGAAATAAAACTTACATGTATCCCAGGGCCACAACAGTGAAATATATTGAATCGACCAATCAAGACTGTAACGAGGTTCTAGGGTAGTAATCTTCAGTTATTAAAAACAAAATTTTACAGTAAGAGTATTATTTTCAGATACTTACGACGATGAAAGAATGATAAAGTTGCAGCGTGCAAGCGAAGATATCCGCACACACGTCTAAAAGTCAAATTGTGCGCGTTGTATTTCGGTGAGATGTAACTGGCGTAAATAATCAAATACAACCTACAATAATGTTATTGTGATCAAACAAGATATATATATGAATAAGACGATTAGAAAAATAAAAATTAGCACGTGGCTTCATGTGGTGTTTACCTGTTATTATGCTAACTAGGTTGTACGCGCTTGTTTTAATAAGATTATTAAAAGCAGATAACATAAAATTTGTATCCACTAGCTGTTCACGGCACGCGTTGTTGTGGTTTTCCCGTTAAGGTTCTCTAAAACACCTGAAGCCGTCTCATTGTGTCCACTATGGATATTATAAGTTTCTCGAAAACTACTTGAAAAGGACAATCATGGCTCAAGAGAGTGACGGATTTGATCACAACGGAAAAAACGTGGGTGCATTTTTACGGCTTTGGACCTCTTTACCTTCGGCTGAACGCACTGCGCAAGCCACCGCAGGCTCTGCAGAATATCGGAGACTAGAGGAAGGTCACATAGTAAACGAAGCGGTTAACCGTAAATTAACTTTGTCTGACAGGAGTCGAAGCAGGATTTTTACCTCGCAATAATCCCGGAAAGGACGGGAAAAAATAATCCACGGAAAATCTTCGGTCATCTTGAGTAATGAGGGGGAACTTCGGTGTTCTGTTGAGGTTATCAATCATTACATTTTCCCGACCGTGTCCATCGGCGCCTTAGGGTTGCGATCAACGTTAGTCTACTGATATCGAAGGCACGACCGCGTCCACAACAAGCATCCTTTTGCAAGTAATTCCTGTAAACTTTCGCCTACTAATCGGGTGTGGTTGAATGCCCTCAAAAACGCGTCGTCGAATATATTGGGGAACCAGTGGGCGAGGAACCTCTTTCTTGCCGTCGTAAATCAGACAACGTTGGGGATGAGGAAGAGTGATAAAGGCGGCTCGGTCTGTAAACCCTCATCTGTGTTTGCTCTTAGTTGATACCATCTGTGAGATGCATCCTGTTTATGTCGATTAATGAAAGTGCGAGTGGCTGTCGCTGTCCACGTATCCCTGAAGTACGAAAAACTGTTTTGTTCGACATATTACCCATCAATGATAGCAGGGCATCATGACGCGAATGAATCAATAATGCAGCGGCAGCGATACCGGATATCAAACTATGGAAAGCGTCATTGTTTTCTTGTAAACTTTCACTCCAACTATTTAAAACGGTTTGACTACCTCGGCGATTTTCTTCGTGTCTGCGAGTTATGAAGTTGAACAGTTTTCCTGTGGCGCCTATCGGGCCCTGAATTCGACAACTGTTCCTTACTGTTATTCCTGGCAGAACATTCATGATTATGTCTCGATCCTGCATGCAAAGAGGATTTTCAATTAAATCAATTTGTTTAGGCCACATCACTAGCGTTCAATCACTATCGAGAACATCACAAACAGTACTAATGAAACCCTTCGCGAAACTTCAGAATATTTAACGATTCCATCTTTCGCAATTTCGAATTATGCTGAGCATCCTCAAAGTCAGTAATGACATAATAGAGCATACGTTGCAATTAGAAATGGTTTTTCGTCGGCTTGATTAAAACGGACTTGTGGTGAACACCGAAAGATGCCATTTTGCCAAGCGAAACCTAGGTGTTCGCCGACTTGACGCGAATGTCACTGCGGACGCCGAAATACCCGAGGTCTGCAACTGTTATACACGCCATGGCCTTAGCTCCACAAAGAAGAAGAGAATAGTCGAGACGTCGGAGGAGTTCTGGAGAGTTGACCTTAACAGCTTACCCTGAACGGCGTAGTTTATTAACAGGGGTGATGTGGGATTAATGTAGGGGTTGGGGCAATACGGCCAGTCAACATCCGTTTCATCGACGATTTAGCGCAAATGGCCTCACCGTTTAACCAACAGCTAGCGCTCATCTTTAAATCTGTTTCCGATAATTTCCGTTATAGTGGCTTATCATTGTGAAGAACTAACGTCATTTTCGATTCAAATCGTTTCCCCTAGAAAAATACACACTGAATTAATCTCCCTTTATTAATTCTTCATGATTTTACACCGATTCAAGACACCACACTATATGGAATATCGTCTATAACTCGTCGCGCTGCAATGAACGCGAAATCCGACAACTCGAAAACTGAAAGTTTTAACTGGATTTCGACCACGTTTACAACGAATCTGCCTTTATGATCGTCATCCTCCCACAGCCCCAGCGCTCTCTGATTTGCGGCAACAAAAGACGAATTTCTCGCCCAATAATTCCTAAATGCATGCACCAGGGCACATTCGGCAGGTTCTACGTCTCTCGCAGTTTCACGACCACTTGATTAATGACGAAAATGTTTGCTGGAATAATTGCAAAAAATATGCTCAGCTGTGGACTTGATCGCGCATTAGATATTTACAACGAAAGTTTCTGCCAATACGAAGACTATACCGATTCATTACCGCATGAACGGCGTCATGGATCGCAAATCGGTCATTGCATAGGTGTCCCGATTATTAGTTTCACAAGATGAGGCAAAACTGGAACGATTGTCATCCTATATTTCAGCTTTTTAATGTTGAAAATATTGGTCCTCGTCATTATAATAAAGAGACCGTAATGATTATTATTATTTACCAAATAGGCAGAAAACCAAGCCGATTAACTCATTCGTAAAAGTATATGATAAAAAGGATATCGACGGACAATTAAACCTTCCAAAAAATTATTCAAGCGATATTAGGAACTTATTAAAATGCTGAAAATGTAAAGGAAGACAATAACCCGAATAAATACACGAATCGGTTTGAAAGCTCCCCACTTAAAGCATTCGTTCTATTTGTTGAAATTTCAATACCTTAAGTTTTTATCGTTTTGCTAAGAATAAAGTTGTTGTACGATGACTTCGCCGAGCTAACCACGTTTTTAGCGAAGTTATGACGAGCGCGCAAAACATAATCGAACGAGGCTACCGCACATTATCTTACCCAATGACAGCTGACTATATGTGCTGTGGGTTATGTTCTGTAAAATTTTCTCTTTCTGAGTTTCCAGCCTTTATAGAGCACAAAAAATCTGGGTGTGCCAATCCGTATGCTGACTGCAGTACGGAGGAACTACATTGTTCACGATGTGTTCAAAGTTTTCAGACCCCGTGGAGTCTATTGTGCCATATCGAAAACGACCATGGCATAAAATTGTTTGATAATTCAGAAATAAATGGCTGCGGAAGTTCTAAATCAACAAGTTCTCTTACAACACCGATTTTCTTTTGCGACCAAACCGAAGATATATTTAATCAGAGAATACCCGATGATCGACTCTCTTTCAAGGATATACCAAACCAATCTCTAGTGCAGTCTCTGCCGCTGCCAGCTTCGGAAATGAACACAGAACCCACCATTCTCAGATCCTTTTGTCCCCAAATCACAACTCCTACACATATAGCACAAAGCCACTCTCTGCAAGGCGTCCAGTTCAGCTCGGTATCCTACCAATCTCTGGGTACAAATTCCGATGCCCTACCTCTGAACCTCGAGGATAGTATCCGCCTGATCCATCGAATCGCTTGCAGCAGTAAACTGGAATTTCCAAACATGCCTTCATGCGACGATAAACACGTTCGTTCTAACGCGTCTTCGTATGCCGTCAGTTTGTGTTGCTCTCAGGCAGGGGTCTCTTGCACATTGGACACATGTTCCTGCACGTGTAGCCTGCCGATTTCGCGGCAGCCGACAATCTCAACCTCCTGTCAGACAGATTTCGATGCTGACCAGCTCCCTAACCCCAACTTCCAGCATCAGCTCACGTTAACTTTACCCCCAAGTAATAAAACACCCCAGGATTTCGATTTCATAAGCAGTATAGCCCAACCAATTTCTCCATTTGATTCCAGCAACACTGAAAATCCGGTCGTTTCGGCATCACCTACCGCGGATCACCTTCTCCCCAATCAGCCTTCTTCTAAATCTATCAATCCAGCGGATTCAAAAGTAATTCCTTTCGCATGTTCCTATTGTGGTATGCTCTATCGTCAGAAGATCCACCTGCGAAAGCACATAATGACCCAGCACACCAAACAAAAGCCATTCTACTGTCCGTACTGTCCCTACGCGACCGTTGAAAGGAGTCACTTGACTGTTCATATCAGAACTCATACCGGCGAGCGACCCTTCACCTGTCGCGTGTGTATCTATTCATCTGCGCAGAACTGCACCCTCAAATCGCATTACCTGCGACGCCACCCCGAGAGCAAGCTTACCTGCGGCGAGTGCAGTCGTATTTTTGTCACCGAGTTGGAACTTCGAAATCACCAACGCAACTGCACGACAACTGTATCCGACACGGTGGTTGGCATTCTGCAGAACGTGCTGTGACTCCGTCGGACCCCCTCCCAGCAAAAAAACGCGTTTCTATCATTAGGGGCCTTTTTCCTTCATGATTTCTTTTGTTCCTTTTTTTTTTATACTGAAAAACGATTTCCCGGATTTACAAGAATACTTTTGGGCTGGGTGGGATTGAAGTGACGCCTTTGAGTAGGGAAGGAAAATGTCTTCACGCCGAGGCTTTGCTAGAATTTCGTTTTATGGGGCGCAAATATTCAAAGAACACGGATTAGTGGGGTTTTTGCGCCTACGACCAGCATGCAGTGTTCGAATTTGACCTCTATCGTCTCAGCTATAGCCCGGTATTACTGTTTGCGGGCAGTAGCTATCCGTGGGAAATCTACGAAGTCGGGATGTAGTAGTTATTTCTCCACCCTGAGACGACTTGACATTGTCGCAAGATGTCTGCGGCCCGGGTTTGCTGACAGTGAACGAAACTAAGCAAGGTGTCTGTTTAATTCAGTATGCCTCCTTTAGTGGACTTCCTGTGCATTCAAATTTGCATAACTACTAGAGGATAAGCTGGCTTCACGGGTGTTTGTCATTAAGTTTTTCAGGCGGCGTCCCTAGCGCGGTGACATGCCGGATAATTAAAAAATATACTTTTTGACAATTGTCAAACAACCACACGATCTCTATTATTCCGATGAATCAAGAGCGAGCTAACCCCTGTTAAAAGTGACATGCTGGCGAAGAGACTACAACGGCCATTTTAACGATTTCTATTGTTCGTTAATATCGAATTAAAAACATGTGTAAAACTGAACACCTGGAAACTTTGAAGTAGCAAACTTGGTGGGTAACTTGACCTTGGGGTACAAGTGAGTGGGAACATCTAGATGATGAAACTATGCTCAATTTTATTTACAAGAAAGATTAAAAGCTTAAATGAATCACAAGTCACTATCATCGTCGTAGAAATCAAGGAAATTGACTGATTGCACCTTTGTGACAATTCCGTTGGGGGTGAAGCTGTACTTCGAGAAAGACCCATCAGCGGACAATACTAAAACCATAAAAATGCAACTACTTTACAATTTCAGTAGGATTATTTCCCCCACGAGTCGAGTCGTAAGGGAAAAATAGAAACTCACTAACGAGGGTGTCTGGAGAAGACGTACTAAAAGTACATATTGATTTGCATTGAGTGTCTAGAGTACACTTTATTTGACTGCAGGTGGCCGAAAAGTACCGAAGTAAAGGTGCATTCGCCCTACAAACATGGAAGCATTATTAATTGAAATCGGACCATCAGGAATACAAGAACTTTATCGGACTGGAAAGGTTCCCAGAAGACGCCTGCAGTTACCAGTCGACGGGGAGAACTCGGAGGCTATGTGTGACAATAGGAAGAGTCGTACTGCATAGATAGTCATCGATTGGAGCCGACTTTAAATTTGTGCGGTTACTAGAGAATAAATGGGTTTCATGGGTGTTTACAGGTGGCGTCCGCAGTGCTACCCGTGGTGTCAGAGAGACGAATCCAGGTACCTAACTAACAGACCGAGGAGGCTGAATGCTACACCACGGACCACGATGCTAATGGTATTATAATGAATAGTAATTGGAATAAGGTAGTCGTGATTTGAAAGATCAGAACACGCCAATTAATAGTCAGATTCCCAATGACGATGAGTCAGCCCCCAAATTTCAATTTTAAAAAATCCACATACTTGTTGGATTGAGCGACATGTCTGGTGGCGTCCTGCCCACGAGATGCAGCAGTTGACGAAGCCGGGAAACAAAACACATGTACAGTGCCATGGTTACTAAGCACAGCCAATCGATTGGCCGCAGCATCGAAACAGATACAAGAGATCAGAGCGGCATTTGAACCTCGACGCAGCTCGTGCAACAGTTCACATCCCTTAGTTGAAAATACTCGAACCAGAGTACCCCTTTGAGAGGCTGTCGCCAGAAGATCTCCGGTAGCGCTCATTGTAAGCGCCACAAGAGGATTTTCGTGCGCTAGGATTTGTCGAGGAGGCGGAGAGGTCGTAACCTTCTCATTACTCGCGGTGGTTGCTAGAGTAACGGAGCCGACGCGTTTGCCAGGGAAAGCAATAAGCGGAAAATCTGGGACCTGACAGAAATGGCACAGACCAAGGGGGTTTGGTGTGGATTCGCTCTGAAAAACAAGTTCCGGGGTTGCGCCGAAAGTGTAGACTTTTACAGAGGTCAACAAAACCACGGCAATTCTAAAAATACAATGTCAAAACATATGACATACCGGTCGCGTCGCAATCGGACAGCCCGAACGTCACTTCCATAGGATAACTCTAGGACAAATTTTTGCTCAACCCCATCCCAAAGGCAGGCTGTATTACCGGGCAAACGGGCCTGATTTCCACCACCTAGAACGCCCAAAAAGCTGGTTCGAAAAAGCATTTCAACGAAGCCCACACCAGTTCCCTCACGCACGTTGAATTCTAAAAAAGACACAATGCAATAAATACAAGTACGCTGCTATTAACATATCGGAAAAACGATAAAACGCACCACATTTTTCCAATTGCTTTAAAGGATCTGTGTTATATATACGAAAGCCATTTTGTAAACCAACGGCAAAACAACCTTTGGATTTATTATTTTTTTAAATCAACAAACCATAGTCTTGATTGAACCCAATAAACAGAATACCGCTACTCCCGTATTCAGTTGAAAGAAGTCTTAATGACATTATAGGCGTAAAATGTCATACCCGCGACGACACAAGCCAATACCCAACTTTCTACAAGGTCACGGGAATAAATGTTGACAGATTTAAGCCGTATTCATTGGTAATAAATTAAATCGTAGGGGCATTATATTCCACAGCTCTTAGAGTAGAGAGATTCTGGCCTAAGGAAAGGTAGAAATTTGGGGTCTAGTATCGAACACGGTTCGAAACAGGCACTGCATTGGCAACCATAATATATAAAAAGGCACATACAAATGAGGGGATACATACGGTTATAACCATAATTAAGTAATAATAGCAGACGTGTTGGAATTCAAGAAGATCTTAGAGTAAATGTTGAACAGGGTAATCTTTGAGTTGGGCGGTGGCAGAATGTCATTGGTGTCTTGTCGACGGCATAATAATAATTGTAGTGACTTTATTGGGGATAAAAGGTTTTTGAGCATAAAAAATACAGTATAAAAGGTACTTGATGTGGAAATGGTCTTTTAGTTCCTGCTTCACCTGTTCTGGTGAAACTAAAAATCGGGATAAATAAGGAATGACCGAATTGCGATATGCCGCCGTTCTTGTGGGTATTGAACGGTATAGCCTACGCATTGGTCGAAGAGATTTACTTGAAAATCGGGGATGGGAGGGGTCACTAAAAATACGAGCTATGATTTGTGAACAACTATTGAAGTGGCGTTGAACGATGATTTCTTGAATGGAGAGCATAGGCAGGCCACTAGAAAACGAGATTATTTTTAAAAGCCTACGAAGGTAAACAAGTCAGAACATTTAAACTGGGAAAATTACTGGGGAAAAATATACATAAGGGGAATTATATAGGCATGGACAAATGTTTTTTATAGGGCTAGACCTTAAACCAAGTCTCCTGAACTGGTGAACTAAGAAACAGTGGCAACGACATTTACCGAAGACGGCATCCACATAATCACTCCAAGATAACCGACTGTTAAAAATAACGCCGAGAAATTTCGAATTTGAGCCCGAGGCGAAATTATGGAGTGAAGAAATTTCAGGAGTGTCAACATCAGCTCTCAGGGAAAACGTAATATAGATGCATTTAACAGAAGACCATTCTCCGAAGACAACTCGAGTACATCAGTTACTGCATGCCTGAGCTGTTGAGAATCACCATTCGTCTTGCAGGCATATCATAAAGTCATCGGAGAATGGTCGTTTTCGATATGTACGTGGCTTTTACTTCCGTGTTTTATAAAATTGGCAAAGAGATTTTCGAAATATTCTTATTCTGGTACAACACACATTGCTAGCCAAGGCTATACACTTCCTATCTTCAAGCCGTCAGTCTGAAAGGCTGCCACCAGGTTTTTTTGACGGCAGTCCATCCTGCTGTCGGCTGGTATAAATCCTCACAAATTGAACCCCTTCTTGGGGTTCAATGATAATCCAATTCCCAAGCACTGCTTAGACGATACGTGTGTACGGGCAATCAACACCCAGAGGGAATGGTGCCCCAAATGTTATACACATTAAGGTCGTAGCATGCGCGGCGTTACTGGTGACCTCGCGTGAACGATGAGGAAACCGGATTCTTAATATTGATAAAAACGCGAACGGTAAATCGCTTCGATACCACAACCCTTTTCGGTAACGGAGCCGCGCATCCAGAGCACTTATACCTGATTGATAAGCAAACTGCCGAGTCGGCAATAGGTCGAAACATGTCTAATCCGGAGAATCAAGAGGTCCCGAAAGAACCCGACACGGAGACGATCATTATAGTCGCGCATTTTATTAGTTCAGAGTGCATCTATTTAAATAATGGGAACAATTACACAATCAAAAGAAATCACACATTAGAGCGTCGGGATACTCCTTCTTCTAAAAAGGCATGTATTTAATGCAACAGATGCATAAAAGGTAAAATTACCCAACAATCCAACGAATTCATCCAAATTCGCAACTTTCTGCTCCAACAGAGGAATCTTCTCAAGAATGGAATCAATTAAAAGCAAATTATTCGCGAGGTCGACATCTAAAAAAACGTGTCATCGCCATCAGTGGTATACCACTTACATTGATCATTAACTGGAGCGAGTTTATGCGAAAGTTTCCTTGTTGAGTGCGCAATAGATGTGTACTTTCGGAGGGCCGCGATGTTCAAGTCATGGATGTGCAAAATGGCATCAGAGTTTACTGCCAAAGAATAACATTGTTAAATAATTCCTACTGAACTATATATAAGTAGACAGGTAAACAACCACAACAATGTATACCAGAGAAGGCCTCGTTAATGTAGTCGGCTACAGCGGCAACGGCTTCATCGGTGAATTTCTGAGTGCAGGCCTTATTCGCCTCCGCCGTGTTGGGCTCAGCCATCGAACAAATCTAAGAAAACCAACCAATGACCGTACTGGGATAAAATTACACTGAGCCAGTCCATTGGCAAATAGGAAAGTTGAACTAAGAAAAATCCGACAACAAAGACAAACACGCGTCAAAAACATGGCATTAATTTTTTTATTTTAAATCTTCACGTCCGTAGAGACTCAGATACTAATCGCCCATCATCATCATCATCATTATCCGATTTCCTCTCATCTAAAGGTTCTGATTGGGCAGCCAAGGTATTATTTTCATCATTTTGATTCACCGCATCAAGGTCACGGGGATCCACAAGCTCCTCGCTGAAAGTTGCCAAGGCAGCGGCAATGAGGGCGTCTGCCTGACCGGGATTCTCAGAATCACATGCGTCCTAAAAGAGGTGGAAAACAAACACCGATATCAACCAATAGACGATTAGCTAGATGTCGCCAGTTTATGACATTGTGGTGAAGGCCATCGGGAGTAAGGCACGGGTGGTATCCCGAGCGCCACCCGGCCACTATCAGCACTACTCATAGTGGCTCGCACGTCCCCAATGCATTCAACCGACAATGCAGGCTCACCTTCAGAGCACAGATTAGCTCGTTGGCGCGGTTAAGTTGTTGTTTCAGAATCAGCAGAGTGCTCTGAGCTCCCTCTAGGTCCGTCAAGGAATCCTGCAGGTGCGCCTCCAGTTCTAAGAAGAAAAAAACCTACAGCGTTTGAAAGGAGGTGCAAGAAGTAGTTGCCACATGGTCAACAACCCTCGTGTTTTACAGCCCAAACTGAGTTTGACTGAGGTGGCTTGAGGGCGAAGCGGCTTCATTTTTATCCTGGATTTCAGATGACCTTGAACAAAAATCGTAGGCCCAGTACACTTCGAAGCGCTGCCCATCCAAACTAATGCGACAAATCCGCATTTTCAGTTGCCTGCGGCTCAGACGACACCGACGACGACTGTTCGCTATCCTTGGCATCCACGAAACCGGTAAACCCGAGAGCAGTACACAGGGCAAGCAAGCGCGTCAACCAGGACCCCAAGAAAATACTTCTCTCACCTTCGTTGTTAGCAGTTTGTTCTTTAACGGCAGTGGCCTGCAACCTGGTCTCTTCCAGCAGACTGTCGATCCGGTCAACCTGATTTTCGCTGCCCAGTCTTTCATTCGTCTCCAGCAGATCGCGCATGCAGGCCATTAGACGCCTTCCGTTCACGCTGTAATGGAGACAAACTGCTAGCGGTGTGTTGACATGAGCCTCTAAAGAAAAGCTGCTTAAACTACCTGTCGGGCGAGAACTTCCAGGCAATGAGATCGTCAAAGCTCTGCTGCAGGCGCGTCTTTTCGGCCTGAGCAGCTTCGTATGCCTTTTGATAGACAAAATTCACAGCTGGGTTCAGCTCACCCGTTTGGTAGAGGGCCTCGATGCCAGATTTCTCTGCGACATCAAGTTTGCGTCGCTTGAAGGGCTAAAAAGGACAAACCGAGTTTAAGCCGGTTAGTTAAGGGTTGTATGTGCGTTCAAACCAAACTCACCAGTAGCGAATTTGCCAAACCAAGTCGGACCTCTAGTGCGATGCATCGTTCAACAGCAGAGGCTTCTGCTTTGGAAATTTCTTGCTCGATATCACTTTGTGTCTTAACTACTAAGTAGGTATTAAGAAAGCGTTAAGGTAAAGGATTACGAAGGCTCTCATTTTCATCAAGAATTTTCTTGAGATTTTCCTCTAACTGAGCGATGGCAACCGTCTGTTGTGCGGCTCTAGTTAAAGGAGTATAAGAGCAAGGAAAGATACTCACACACATTCGACGTCTGAAACTGGGTCTTTTGATTGCGAGTGCTCACTCAACGTTGACATCTACGGAATAAGTAGAACATACAATTACCAATGGTAGCAGTAGAACAAACTGGTGAACCCTATATTCTAACAATAGCATTATGTTTAACATCAACATGTGTATTTATTCCATAGCAGGATAGCAAACAAAAAATAGCAGCATTAAACCCACGAAATCATGATTTACAATTTATCAGAACTCTGAAAACCCGACGACCCTGAAAAAATGTAATGCAATTCAGCACTAATGGGAACAATTAAATGTGAATTAATCTGAAACGACTAATAAACATGTATGGTGTCAGATAAAATTTCTTGATGAAATCAAAGGAAGCGGTGATGTAACACGATATAAAAAACGAAAACATTGAATACACAGGACAAGTTAACAAAAATATCATCCAATATCACACCGATTACAGAAAGTTGTAAAAACCGGGCACATATAACACAATGTAAACAACAGACAACAAATTATCTGGACTAAAAACTTTAACACAACATGTGACGCCTAATGAGCCCCTTTACACCCCAAATGCCTTAATTTATTTCCCAGACAAAATGCGGAAATTCTCTCACATCGACGCAACATCTTGCTGCGTTGGTCAATCAATATTCATTCTTCTAGATCAGTAATCAGTTTCCCTACTTCCAGTGAAACCAATAACACGGATATCAATTTTTTTGGTTTGAATAAAATATAATTCACAATTTATTCAGATTCGCTCTGCAAATCAGCAATTGAATCGTGAGGGAAACGGCGTTTACACGTTAGTCAATGACAAAATCGAGTCTGAAACCTCTTTTAAACAGAGAAGAAGCAGCGACTGTAATTTATTAGTACACGGCTTGTGCTTGTGACGATTATTTAGCATGACTCATCCGTGGTTGAATTAACCGTGAGAAACTCAACAAATAGCACAATTGGATTAGGCGCACTCAGCAGTATCAGCAAAACACACGTCGCATCTGATCGCCGATTGGGCTGCTGAAGATTGACATTCGCATCGCGAGCCCAGTAACCTGCATCCAAGGGCCCTTATTCGATTATCGCCTCTCGGCAGTATAAAACAACGGGGTCCAAAACTAATCCACTAGATCTCCTCCTCCACCACCAGTATCACCACGAACATGAAAACCGCTGTTGTGATCTCCGCACTTTTTGCCCTCGCCATGGCTACCCACGTTCCCACCTACCCAGTGAGTGTACCGAGGTCAATGCAGACCAGCGCCGTTCGTCTGGTTCAGTGGATGGTTCAAAGTGGCATGAAGGGTGACGCCTGGGTTCTCCGACTCACGTTCGATGGAGGCTGTGGCAGATGCTCCCTGCTCTCAGATCCCAAGATTAAGGGCTGGCCTGCCCTCTGCAGCCCCTGTGTCACTCCCTTCCTCAGCCAACTGAAAAAGGTTAAGGGCTGTGAAAAGTGCTACAAGAAGGGCAAGGACTGCAACAAGTGCCAGAAGCATCTTCGGGAACTCAATGGCAAGGAGGTGACCAAAATGAATAAGTATGCACAGCCCTTCCTGCAGAAGATACAATATGTGTAATCAGGTGCTTTGGAGCTTCTGGCGAACTGCACCGAACTCATTCTGTTTTGTTTCTCGTTCAACCCTTTACTCTTATGTTAGTTTTCTCGTAATCTAAAGTCCCAATGCACTTGAATGAGCGAAGCCGAAATTTATTTTATTATTTTGGGGGTCGGTGCGTTGCGGGTAAAATATTGGAGTCTGATTTAGAATTCATGGAAGGGAACTCTGATATAATCCGTTTAAGACGACACCTTGTTTTGTTTGTCGAACCTTGTCAATTACAATATTAATAGTGAATAAATATCACCGAGGCAATAGCTGATAAAAAAATGTTTTCGGATTAGTCAGCTTCATTCGGGTTTAAACAAATTCTTCGGACTCAAAACGCCAGTAGCCTAGAAGAGAGAGATTTAAATTCTGATTTTCCATTCTATTAATCGGTAGCACTCTTCTGACCTGGAGACCTTGAGCTAGATGAAAAGTAGTCCTTGAACGAGTACCATTGGAATAACATCTTTTGGTCGGCATGCGTCAGGTAAACGAATGATAGAAGAGAATGCTGGATTAACTATATAGTATTGTAACGATAATGATTTTTCGGATGATAACAAAGCGTAGATAGTTAGTTTTCAGGAAGGGATTCCGTAGAGCAATTAGGTAAGCGTGGTGTGGAGATAGATGAGGAGTTTGCAGGAACAGCTTCTGGACGAAAGTCGGCAACTCTGATACTATGCGTTGGCACATGGCATGGGTTGTTAGCGGAAGTTAATAGTAAACCGCGCGCCTCTCCTGAAAGCTTAAGTATCAAAGTAAAACAATGGGTGTTAAATTACCCCCTCCTAGGGGGAACACTGTCCTCTTCGTGGTCGACTGGGGCAATCGCGGATTCCGTAAGGAATAATAATAATATTCGCTTTATTAAGGTCACGAGGACCAAAACTTTCAGCATTAAAATTTACAATAAACAAAAATGTTGCAGGACGTGACGATTATACGTAGAAAATGCAGAATAAGTTAAGAAGAATAAAAAAATGCAGCATCAAGGTAAATTTTCAAGAAACACCAATTTAACCCACGAAGTTTATAAAGTTTGGCAAACAGGAAATGGTGGCCATTGAAAGGCTTTATCCAAATCGCGCACCAATATTTATCATATTTGTCGGCGTCTGCAGTTGCAAGACTACCAGCAAGGCCATTATGGTGGACCGTTAAAGGGAGAGCATTTGTTTGTAGAACTCGTTAGATCTGGAAGGGTTCAGCACTCCTGGGGAGGTTGAACTTTTTAGGTACTCCAGGTGGCGGGATTGGTCGGTATTTGCGCACTAAATCTCCTATTTGGTAGGTCGTTGGCCGGAAGTTACGGTCGTAGTTGGACTTCTGGCGATCGTAGGCCTGTTTGAAATATAAGCGGGCTAGGTTACGCGTGTTTCGAAGTCCTCCTGGAGATAGAGGAGAAAGCGTCCGGTGGCTTCGATTTGAGGTGTGTGGAGACCATGTTAAACATGTCGGCCGGGATTCGCATTTCGCGGCCGGTGGTCATTTTAAAAGGCGAGAAGCCAGTGGAGGAATGGAATGTTGTCCGGTATGCAAGTAGGCTGCGGCCTAGGTGACAGTTCCAGTCGTGGGGGTGGTTGTTGTGAACGAAACTCTTGAGGAAGTCAAGGAGCGTTCTGTTTATAATTTCTACCTGCCCATTCCTTTGAGGGTGACCCGGAGTCGAACGAGTTTTGTGTATGCCCAGCAATGCGCAATCAAAGCAAACAAATCTACTCACCATTACCGACAGCCAATGCAATCTCCATTGAAACACTTTCCTCCTCCACGGCCTCCTTGGTATTCGGGGTGTCGGTTGACAATCGTCGTCGTCGTCGTCGTCATCATATTTTGGGTTTTGATATTGCTTTTGGTCTGAGTGTTGACAAAGACGGTAGAGAGGGAGGGAAATGTATACCCAAGAGACCCCGGCCGTTTGACAGGCGATGACCAGACCTCTTTAAATCAACCCGAACGCAAGCCATGCTACGACGCATACGACTTGCATCGATTGACGCGAATTCAACGTGAAGTAACACTCTTCATCGTTTCCGAGGAAGAATTCTGCGTAGATATCCCTACAGCGATAGAAGCCCCTTTCTCACAATTATATGCCACCCTCGACCATGTTTTGTTAATCCGAACGCCAACCATGCTACGACGCATACGACTCGCATCGGCAGACACGAAAACCAGGCTACATGATTTTATTCATCTTCAACTCAGACAACGATAGACAAACCTTTTACAATAATTTGCCATCCTCGCCCGATTTTGGTTAATTCGAACGTCAACCCTGCTACTATGTAATGAACTCGCATCGAACGACACGAACGTTTCCTGAACGTGTTCCAAGTACCTTGGAACCCTTTTGCATTCGTCAATTTCGCAATATAATATGCAACTGATTTACCGTCTTCCGCGAGGCCTGACGCAGATTCCCCTCCTGAACCACGCTGACTTTGCCCACTAGTGATTCCTTTAAGGTACTCTTTATTGTATCTCTTCCCTTGACGACGAAGAGTATAAGGGGGGAGCCATGTAGTGACCTTAAATGGTGTGTTTATTTATTCAAGACGCATGACATCCATTGGACTGGCACCCCATTGGCCAACGCACACCACACCGCATTCGGTGACCTTAATGTGGATAAATTAAGACAACATCCACGACACTTGGCCGGCCCCCACTTTTTTCGACCACGACACGCCCCACGTGTGTCCAGACAGAACTCGCCTGCAGCGGGTGCTAAGCATCGCGCCTTGTCGGCGTTTTCAGCCCAGGTCGGGCCCTCACTATTGTTTGAATAATAAACAATATTATTCATTCCCGACCTTCGTCTTTGGCCATTGTGCCATTCTGATTTTTGGGCCACGAATTCTTCCAATCACCATAAGTCAAGTTAAATGGATTTTTTTATTCGCCCGACGCATGGAGGATTAGATTTTGCAACATGTTAAAGCAAAATTAAACAAAACGGTTAAGAGGTAAATTGGGCGTTAGTGTCATCTTACATGCCATGCTTTAATGCAACGGTTACTCGTTATAGCATTTAAGGTTTCCTTTAAATAGTTATATATGTTGCTAGGATACCGTAAACATGTACGGATACGCCGAGGGAATTCTCAAAAGTACCAATTTTGTCCGCATTCACACGAAGATGGACAGATCGAGATGGGAAAGAAAATAAACTATGTTTTTTTTAAATAAAGGCCGCTTACACAACGTCAAAACCAACACAAGTGAAACATTACAAAAAAGGTTCTTTCTCGCGAAGCAATTACATTTTGTAAATATCTCGCGTTTTTATAAACATGATTTTCCTGGAAATGAGCTATGATGGGCCGTAGTCCATAAAACTGGAAATAATATATAAGTATTACAACCGGTCGATTAATTTCTGTTGATTTCATTTGAATCAATTATATTTTATGCCTCGTTAGTTTAGTGTTTAATTAAACATGGGCGCTATCCTTAAGCTGACCCGTTTACCCCTGTCGGGACACAACCCACAGATCGCGTCTGTAGGACTTCCCAAACCCTGTATTATACCGAACCACACTACCTAGATCTGACACATTGTGAATTGAAGGACGAATATGACTTGGTTTCTTACGACGAGCTATTGACTCACAAGCTTTGAAAGGCGTGGCTTACTGCAAGGACCGACTATAACTCGGTTTTCCTATCCCAATATCACCTGGAAGGAAACATTGTTAAGAAGATTATCCCCTTTTATATTGTCATTTTCAGGAACCGTTCCTTATCGTTGCGTTTCGAGCCACTGAAATAAGAGCAATACCTAACGCGTGTCCTTTCCAATTCCGGATTGGGAGATTAAGAACTTGCTGTTGAGTTGAGATCGTTCATGGTGGTCAGAGCTTAGAGAGAATCTTTCCTTCGAGCTTGAACATCAGAGATTTGAGCACGTAACTCCGCGACCATCTTTCGAAGTTACGTTCAGAACCGAGATGGAAAGCCTGGGCTTGAAGTGCGTAACTTGAGCCAATAATCTGGTCCAACCCAGCATCTGATCGTCACGGTTGGTAACCTCTCACAGGACGAAGAGGTCAAACGCAAATCTACACCGAAGGAAGAAGTCAAAATATAGACGTTGTTTCGGAATAAGATAATACGCTCAAATCCACCCCGATTGATCGATTAAAACACCGATGGAAAACCTTTTGTCGTTGTGTGAACAGTACACTTTTCTGCTCGTCGTTTCTAGCTCTGTGAACAAAAATGTCGAGATTAAAAAAAATATTTTTGGGATGCTGCCAAATGACTAAACTAAGAATCGGGCTGATTCGAAGAATGCTCACAGCATCAAATTATTTATGGTTGCATTCCGGCCTTGTGCGATGGGGAACAGGAAAAACAGGTCGTGCTTGAAAAAAGACGAGAATTGACAATTAAAACGTAGCAGCTTAACAATGCTTAAACAATCGTCCATAAATAACAGAGAGAAAGAAATTGAGCAATGGTATTTAGTATTCCTTTTTGTTAGTTAGGAACAGGCAAAATCCATCAATTTGATTGGCGGCCATTAAAAAGATCGACCGTAAATTCGCCGAATGGAATGGTTGATGGCAACTCGAAGTTGATGCATAAAATGTTTATTTTGCAACCGAACGACCCGTTTAAGCACTACACATAATAATGTATTCGCTTTATTGACGCCACGATGTCAAACCCGGGATTGTTTTAAAAGTCCAGGGAAGATAAGAATGGCGTACACAAATACATAAATAGTCCAAGGTATTTAATTGTTATACAACCCACCGTTTGACTCCAATGGCTTTAGTATATTTTCCAGTCAAAATTCGGACATTCTCTCACAAAGACGCGAGATTTTGCTGCGTTGGTCAATCGATATTCATTCTTCTAAATCAGTAATGCATTCCCAACTTCCAGTAAAACAAATAACAGGGATATCGATTTTTTGGTTTAAATAAAATATCATTCACAATTTCTTCAGATTCGCTCTGCATCAAACGTTGATTTTACATAAAACAGCAGTGTTATTGCGATGGTTTCTGAAATTCGAATCCCAAACATGTAATTCTCAAATGTTGGTATGGAAAGTGATGCGTCCTGCAAATAGGCAATTACTTCGTGAGGGAAACGGCGATTACACGTTAGTCAATGACAAAATGCAGTCTCAAACCTCTCGTAAACAGGGAAGAAGCAGCGACTTTCATTGATTAGGAACACGAGATCTAGGCATGTCTTTGTGACGATTATGTAGCAAGACTCATCCGTGGTTGAATCAACCGTGAGAAACCCAACAAATAGCACAATTCGATTAGGCGCACTCAGCAGTATCAGCAAAACTCACGTCGCATCTGATCGCCGATTGGGCTGCTGAAGATTGACAGTCGCATCGCGAGCCAAGTAACCTGCATCCAAGGGCCCTAATTCGATTATCGCCTCTCGGCAGTATAAAACAACGGCAACAGGCACTGGGGTCCAAAACCAATCCACTAGATCTCCACGAACATGAAAACCGCTGTCGTGATCTCCGCACTTTTTGCCCTCGCCATGGCTACCCACGTTCCCACCTACCCAGTGAGTGTACCGAGGTCAATGCAGACCAGCGCCGTTCGTCTGGTTCAGTGGATGGTTCAAAGTGGCATGAAGGGTGACGCCTGGGTTCTCCGACTCACGTTCGATGGAGGCTGTGGCAGATGCTCCCTGCTCTCAGATCCCAAGATTAAGGGCTGGCCTGCCCTCTGCAGCCCCTGTGTCACTCCCTTCCTCAGCCAACTGAAAAAGGTTAAGGGCTGTGAAAAGTGCTACAAGAAGGGCAAGGACTGCAACAAGTGCCAGAAGCATCTTCGGGAACTCAATGGCAAGGAGGTGACCAAAATGAATAAGTATGCACAGCCCTTCCTGCAGAAGATACAATATGTGTAATCAGGTGCTTTGGAGCTTTTGGCGAACTGCACCGAACTCATTCTGTTTTGTTTCTCGTTCAACCCTTTACTCTTCTGTTAGTTTTCTCGTAATCTAAAGTCCCAATGCACTTGAATGAGCGAAGCCGAAATTTATTTTATTATTTTGGGGGTCGGTGCGTTCCGGTTAAAATATTGCAGTCTGATTTAGAATTCATGGAAGGGAACTCTGATATAATCCGTTTAAGGCGACACCTTGTTTTGTTTGTCGAACCTTGTCAATTACAATATTAATAGTGAATAAATATCACCGAGGCAATAGCTGATACATAAAATGGTTTTCTGATAATCAAATTTGATTCGCGAGTCAATTCTTAAGTAAAGTGTTAACTTCCAAAATATCAAACGTAATTATACAATAAATGTTAACGTTAACCGCTAAAATATGTGGGAAAATATTTCGAGTTCACTGATCGGCGAGTGCGATGTTATATTGCTGATCAAGAGGTGTGCGCCGAAGTGCAACAACCTAGGAATTGTTTCTTCGAGTTAGAATGCTTTGTTGGATAGATCAATGCCAAAGCAGAGTATAAACTCTAGAAGTATAAAGGCAATATTTCGTATTATTTTTTGTTATTAAGGAACAGGAAAAATGCATTAATTTGATTGGGCAACCATTAAAAAGATCGACCGTAAATTCGCCCAATGGAATGGCTTATGACCGCTGGAAGTTGATGCATAAAATGTTCCTTTTGCAACCAAACGACCCGTTTAAGCACACAATAATGTATTCGCTTCATTAACGCCACGAAATCAAATAATATTGTATTCGCTTTATTAACGCCACGAAATCAGATAATATTGTATTCGCTTTATTAACGCTACGAGGTCAAACCCGTTCAGCAATAAAAGATAACACTGCTACACACCAAAAGCCACTTCTTACAATCGAAAAATAAGAAATAGCCGAAATACGACGATTGGAGAACTTGTCAAATGTCTGTAGAATCGCGTCTTGGATCGAGTGTATACGTAATGCCGTGGTAAACGGGATCATGTTTAAAGGTCCAGGGAAGGTAAGCATTGCGTACACGAATATACAAATGGCCCAAGGCAATTGCGTGTTGTAAAAACCCCAAACATCAAAATTAACCTTAACACAACATGTGACGCCTAATGAGCCCCTTTACACCCCAATGGCCTTAGTTTATTTCCCAGTCAAAATTCGGACATTCTCTCACATCGACGCGACATCTTGCTGCGTTGGTCAATCGATATTCATTCTTCTAGATCAGTAATACATTCCCTACTTCCAGTAAAACCAATAACAGGGATATCGAATTGTTTTGGTTTGAATAAAATATCATTCACAATTTCTTCAGATTCGTTCTGAAACAAACGTTGATTTTACATAAAACAGCAGTGTTATTGCGATGGTTTCTGAAATTCAAATCCCAAACATGTAATTCTCAAATGTTGGTATGGAAAGTGATGCGTCCTGCAAATAGGCAATTACTTCGTGAGGGAAACGGCGATTACACGTTAGTCAATGACAAAATGCAGTCTCAAACCTCTCGTAAACAGGGAAGAAGCAGCGACTTTCATTGATTAGGAACACGAGATCTAGGCATGTCTTTGTGACGATTATGTAGCAAGACTCATCCGTGGTTGACCCAACCGTGAGAAACTCAACAAATAGCACAATTGGATTAGGCGCACTCAGCAGTATCAGCAAAACTCACGTCGCATCTGATCGCCGATTGGGCTGCTGAAGATTGACAGTCGCATCGCGAGCCAAGTAACCTGCATCCAAGGGCCCTAATTCGATTATCGCCTCTCGGCAGTATAAAACAACGGCAACAGGCACTGGGGTCCAAAACCAATCCACTAGATCTCCACGAACATGAAAACCGCTGTCGTGATCTCCGCACTTTTTGCCCTCGCCATGGCTACCCACGTTCCCACCTACCCAGTGAGTGTACCGAGGTCAATGCAGACCAGCGCCGTTCGTCTGGTTCAGTGGATGGTTCAAAGTGGCATGAAGGGTGACGCCTGGGTTCTCCGACTCACGTTCGATGGAGGCTGTGGCAGATGCTCCCTGCTCTCAGATCCCAAGATTAAGGGCTGGCCTGCCCTCTGCAGCCCCTGTGTCACTCCCTTCTACAGCCAACTGAAAAAGGTTAAGGGCTGTGAAAAGTGCTACAAGAAGGGCAAGGACTGCAACAAGTGCCAGAAGCATCTTCGGGAACTCAATGGCAAGGAGGTGACCAAAATGAATAAGTATGCACAGCCATTCCTGCAGAAGATACAATATGTGTAATCAGATGCTTTGGAGCTTTTGGCGAACTGCAACGAACTTATTCCGTTTTGTTTCTCGTTCAACCCTTTACTCTTCTGTTAGTTTTCTCGTAATCTAAAGTACCAATGCACTTGAATGAGCGAAACCGAAATTTATTTTATTATTTTGGGGGTTGGTGCTAGGGTGTTAACATATTGAAGTCTGATTTAGAATTCATGGAAGGGAACTCTGATATAATCCGTTTAAGGCGACACCTTGTTTTGTTTGTCGAACCTTGTCAATTGCAATATTAAGATAGTGAATAAATGTCACCGAGGCAATAGCTCATAAAAAAACGGTCTTCGGATGAGTCAGCTTCATTCGGGTCTATTCCATTAAACTGTAGCACTCTTCTGACCTGGAGACCTTGAGCTAGATGAAAAGTAGTCCTTTAACGAGTACCATTGGAATAACATCTATTGGTCGGCATGCGTCAGGTAAACAAATGATAGAAGAGAATGCTTGATTAACTATATAGTATTGTAACGATAATGATTGTTTCGGAGGATAAGAAAGCGTAGATAGTTAGTTGTCAGGAAGGGATTCCGTAGAGCAATTAGGTAAGCGTGGTGTGGAGATAGATGAGGAGTTTGCAGGAACAGCTTCTGGACGAAAGTCGGCAACTCTGATACTATACGTTGGTACCTGGCATGGGTTGGTAGCGGAAGTTAATAGTAAACAGCGCGCCTCTCCTGAAAGGTAAAGTATCACAGTAAAACAATGGGTGTTAAATTGCCCCTCCTCCTCGGGGGAGCACTGTCCTCTTCGTGGTCGACTGGGGCAATCGCGGATTCCGGAAGTATGGGGGTAGTGTCGGCGTCTGCAGTTGCAAGACTACCTCGAGGCGTAATTAGGCGGAGTTGGTGAACCGTTAAAGGGGGAGCATTTGGTACGGTTTGCCCCGATCACATCTCAGGTTGGGCACACATGCAGCTGAAGACAACGGTGCGAGTTGAGTTTGAAGTTGAAACCAAGTAGGAAACGAGAGTTACACCCCTACGCAATTGTGCTGTTGGGATTGGTTGAGCTTTGGTGCACTGGTATCCTAAAATTCGGCTTTCAACAATGAAAGGAGTTCGGTACATACATAGGTTGGGGGAAAAACGATAAACCGCTTCATCTGCCGATTGCTTCTGCCTCCGTCTGTTTAATGACCTAGTGGAACTGATACTAATAATTATCAAAATAATGTTGATCATAAAAGCACCACATGGTTAGCGTGGCGACATCATTATTTGCCGGTTTCTGTGATCCATTAAAACAAATAAAGACGGACAGTTTACCATTTTCAGAAATAGAAATGATATTTTAAACTCAAAATTACAGTTATCGAGAAACAGATTTTTTCGGATTTGATTTAGATCTAGGCAGTCTGATTAATTGGAAAATCAGCCAGATCTTGGCGGTGACCCGTGGAAGACTGTCTCCCATAATTAAGACTAAAAAGAAGTATAAGAAGTTCCGGATGCTCGAACAGCCGCTTTTATTGGCGAGTATGATTTGGCCGAATGAGCCATTGAACATAGATGTCTAAGGGAGCCTAATTTAGGACAATGAGCGAACATGGAGTGTTTCAGACCATAATACGGTTAATGGACATGGAGTGAATGTCGTGTCCAGAATCTAGGCTTCCGTGTAAAGAAAAGAAGGCTGGGCATAGAATAATAACGACAGACCATAATACGGCGGAAGTATGCGAGAGAGAGTTTTATTTTTGGGCAATAACTGGTTCCTTAACCGAGATACCTGAACGAAAAAATGAAAAAGAAAAACGATTAAAAATGGTGATCCACGCACAAGAATCGTTAATTCAAATTTCAGTGACACCTACTTCGTCGGAAGATTCAACGAATATTCTAAATTCGCTTACGCCCTATAGTCCAACAAAAATTAGGTAAAACCCTTTTGTATAGTTTCATACTAACTATTTATGAACAAGAAGTCGACTATCAAACAGAATTTGATTTTGCAACATTCCACCACTTCCGACTTTAATTTGAGAAATAATTTAACGAACCAATTATCACCTCAAAATGCAATATGAGTGTATCTAATGATACGTAACATTTTTTTATGGGGCATGGTATTACCTAATTTGTGGAAATTTTGTCACAAATACAATTTCAAAATGTCATTACTCGAAAAATGCGACCCAAAACTATGCTATTAGACTCGGAAGTTGCTTTACATCTCCTGAAATGAACACCTCCATGTAAAGAAGTTTATAATTCTTAACAGTCTAGCTTCTTTGCACGCGCTAACATAAAATTACATAGCAGCCAATGGTATTTCCGTCCATTTTTCGTCCAATCAGATGCGGTCACAGTTCCAAATACAACCGCGCGGAGTTGATCATCATACAAGATGCCATTTTTAAGATCTCCACGTCCACTAAAAACATGTCTGACGCGGAGGAACATTTGGAAGTGGAACACCTACATGCTCAATTCCAGGAGCCCATTGTTGTCGTCGTCAGTCCCCCAGAAGTCAACAAACACACTCCCCAACGTGCCTTGCATAAACAGCGCTTCTCCAAGATCTGGGAAGATCGGTTCACCCACAGTTTTCGGGGATCACAGCACAACCACGTCAGCCGGACCGATAAACGCCACAGCTTCGCCGGTCGCAACACACCCACATCGCGGTTTCCGAGTGCTGAATCGATCGGCCACAACACCAACAATCTGGTGAGGACCGCTTCCCAACTGGGGAGCAGTAGAAGCAGCATTAAAGAGCACCTCTTCGCCATAATCGCGCCGGATGACAATAAATTGTGCCTCAAGTTCTTTGGGACAAAACACGCTGTCCAATTAGAGCAACAGCGCCAGTTTAACCAACGCACTTGGATCATACACCCATACAGCTGCTTCAAGTAAGTTGTTAAAACGACCCTAATCTACCTTGCGCGAATCTCCTCGATAAAGTACGCCACTACTCTATTTGATAGCCATGAATATTCTCGTGACAGAGGCTTGCTTCTGACTTAAAATGGAGAATTTTAAATCGCCAGATTAATTGACTTAAATAATTATAATAATCCTAATGGTTTTAGGTCACATGGACCAAACAATTCAGCGTTAAAAAGTAACAATGCAACAATTGTTGTGGGAACTAAACGCAATAGCCTTCGCATTGTCAAAGAGAACTAGGATGAAGTGCCGTTGAAGTACTGAGTCTCTAATTGGGGACAGAAATATACAGTTGATAAAAAGCCTTAAAATTGGCAAAAACCGTTGCTTTGAAACAGGGGATAGCCTCCATCGAATTCAGAAATCAAATTGACAGCTGTATCGATAAGCCACGCAATTCTTCAGTGGCAGCTGAAATTTCTGCTTTTCCACAACAAGAACAATAAAATTACATTTTCGCACTTTTGAAGTTTCCATATGATCCAATTATTCGAGAATGTGTCCCGATCACACTGTGGGACACTTAGTCTGTTTGTCTGGGTTGATATTTTAAAGGAATCTGCAAACAGGGTTTTGCTGCCGCCGCAGCGTAAATTAAGAAGTCGAACGCAGTCGGACTTCTCTTAACCTCTGAAGATTTAAAGGATACAGAAAAGTCATTTAAAATACCCCTATCTACAGGCCCCGAAAACGCATTCTGACGCATTCTGTCGATAACAACACCGGAAACTCTGCTTTCAGACACCCGCATTGTTGTCCTTAAGTTACATATGGTTTCAAAAGGTTTCTACCGATTTTGTCTGCCGATAAAAACTAAGAAATGATTAATAAACTGGATAGCACGAAGCTTTTTCGCGTTGCCACATTTAATAGAGGCAAAAAAGGTCCCGAATGGTGTTTACTACTACTACTACCACTACTACTACTGCTACTACTACTACTACTACTACTACTACTACTACTACTACTACTACTACTACTACTACTACTACTACTACTACTACTACTACTACTACTACTACTACTACTACTACTACTACTACTACTACTACTACTACTACTACTACTACTACTACTACTAATCCTACTTCTAATACGAATTCTACTGCCATTACTTCTATTGATATTCAAAAACATGCTTCAGCCAGTCGTTTTCTCGAAGACAGAACATCGTTGTCCAAATCCCAAACCACCTCTTATGTCAGTTTGTCTAGAAAACAGGAAGATTCGAAAAATAGCAAACTTTTCTTCATTCCTAGGCTAGTCAATAGCTCCACCAACCTCTTGCAGGCAGTGAGTGGAGTTTCCATTGAAATTTGTTTCCCTAATCAAACTATGAAAGCAAAAAAAGACTGTACCTTTCTCGAGAAATCCGTTATTCCAATAGAACGTTGGGCGTGTAAATGTCACGTCGACTTGAAGAACAAAAAACAAACAACCAATGATTTGAACCAATATTAGAGGAAGAATTTCATTTAATAGTGTTTACATTTGGGAACAGCCCACCGATGGTCCTTCAAAGACAAACATCAAAATGAAATCCCGCAAATTCATAAACAAAAGGAAGGGGAATTTGATTAATGTCTATCTATTATGCACACAAAACAAGAGGTCAATCACTGGCCGAAGTATTTCCCCAAAAACCAAGATCATCAAATAGGTTATTAAGTGACAACTGATTGGAAAATGTACAAAAATATTGGCGGCGATTTTGTCACCCGTGTTGAATGTCAGATTTGATTAACAAATGCTCCTACAATTATCGATTGTTAACCCAGAACCGTTTCGAAAAATACATGCGCTGTCATTTTGTAGTCGAGACGGCCATTGATTTGGGCCTAACGGCGTAGATGATGTTTGAAGCATTTGCCATATATTTGGATATATGGCAAATGTCAATTTCGGCCATTATCAACGAACGGCGTGCTTTCTGATTCAAAACACCACCGGCCTGTCAGAAATTAGGGCGTCAAATAGTAATTGATACTATAAATCACCAAAAACATTGGGAAAAAGGCGAATTGGGCGTCTTTCAGCCAAATTAAAGCCACAGAAATACAACTCGTTTTTCACAAAACGGATTTTCTCAATAAAATTGCATAATTCGTAACAAGAAGTAGGCGTTTTACCCCAGCTCGTCATGGAATATAACTTCCTAGAGGTCAAAGAACGGGATCTTTGGTGTCTAGCGGGAAACTAACTCTCAACTATATCTCAGTTCGGTTCTACGGGTGTTTCGTAGTCTGATATCATAACCTCATTGCCATAAATCCGTATGCAATGCCATTAAGGTTGCAAAATGCTCTTTGAACCCAGCCATCCCCTGCTTGAAGATGCGCTCCCAAAACTACCAAAATGAATTATTTATTAATTTATTTTCGTTTCTTCAGAATTTATTGGAACATCACGATGCTAGTGCTGTTGATGGCAAATTTGGTCAGCCTCCCAATAGCGATCGCATTCAATCTTCGATATCGAAGCCCAATCTGGTTGTGCTACAGTTGCAGTTCAGATATTCTATTTCTGGTGGATATTGCAGTCAACTTTAGAACAGGTAATGCTTTTCTAATTTTAGGCATAAACTGTTACATTGAATGCACCCAATTAAGAATCATTACGAAACGTTTTGCAAGAGCCGATACGAGAAAAGGCAAAAAACGTATGTATCCAACGAATCCTTTCGCAAACCAAGAGAGACCACAGTATCAATCAGACTCCTGTTGTGAGGTTCGCTATCATCCGTTATCTGGACCACATTTTGAGGTCAATAGTTCTTAGGAAAAAAATGACTTTCCTATGGATAACGATAAATAAAAAAACATTTAAAGTGCAAGAACGGAGGAATTGTGTCTCCCAGTAAGAATGCTTTGCCACAACAGAGCATAAACTCTTGAATGATTGCTTCAAAAGGCAATCTCTCTTTGGTAGTTTGGTAGATGTGGCAATTGAAAAAAGGTCACCTGAAAATACCCCTTTGAATTCCTTTCCTCTTTCGGGGAGCTTAATGTTTTTAGAACACTTTCTTTTGATTTAACAAAAAATGACACGTCTCGACTTACCCCGATGTTGGAAAGGAGCAATTTAGAATTAATTTTAGGGAGTGGCGTTGACTTTAAGTTTTTGTCGTAGGCGGAGTTGTTTTTTAGTCCAATTGAATTGAGAATTAGTGTGGGAAGATCTTTAAATAATTTAAGAAAATGAAATTTGTAAAAAAATACCAGCCAAATTTTCTACTTCCTTAATTGTCAATTAAATTGGCAGACCGATACATGTATTCTTAAGGGAAATATGAAGCGTTTTTCTAATTCCGCGTAAACGTCTGACAACAATCCCCAGGGTTGCAAAGAAGTTTCCAGGATCAGATAAAGATCGACCTAAATTATAAATTAAATAGACAGTGATCCCCTAATCTAGGAAAGTTTTCTAATTTACCTGGAACTAAGAATAGAGAAACAAACAAAAGAATGTCCTTCTCTCAATCGACTGGGGTTGAAACGTGTTTTAAATTTAAACCGTGTAAAATCTGCCGACTTTAAAGTAATCTCTAATGCCGCAGTGAACGTTAATTAAGATTAATATACTTGGTTATATTTATGACAACCTATGATCGCCGCAAAACTTAAATACATTTAAAGTAAACTAAAGTTGCCGAACTAGAAGATTTTTAATAATTATTGATGTATTTGGTATCCTAATAACGAGAGTTCGAATAATAATTGGTTTCACGGCAAAATGTTTTAATGTAAGAGCGGTTAGATAAAATAGGATCTTTTTCTCGAGCAAATCCTTGTAATAGAGGTCATCGGTATATTAAGGTGACGAGGAGGTTACAATTATATACTTTCCCGCTTCACCTAAAGGCCTTGAGCGTTTTAAGCCAGTTTTTATCGCAAGTAACCGCCAACTAAGACCACACCAAATATAGAGGAGGTGGGGTGGAATTGTGTGCTGTATTTTCCACAAAATTGCGCAATATTGTTTTAAAAAAGTGGCGCTGTAGTTGCGTAAAAAGGCACTCAACCAAACACCAAAGTGTGACAGTTTTATGGGCAGTATTTGCCGTAAAATTGGAGCATATTTACCAGTAACTGCCATTGTGGCGACCTTAAAAAAGCCTTCCACCAAACTAACAGAGGCTGTAAAATTACTTGCATAATTTCCCGCGTTATAAGAGCATATTTAAAATAACCTGACGTGGTTGTGGCCGTAAAAGGACGTTCTACTAAGCCAGTCGAACTCTACCAAGTTTGGTTTAACAGAAGGTAGCCATTTCCCAGAAACATCACTCAAGAATTTGGATGAAATGCATCAAGGGCCATAGTTCCTTACTTGCAATTGGCGATAAATCGGAATTAAATCAAACTTCATCCAATCTCTGGGCTCTTTAAAGTCATTTAGAACCATCACGAGCGATAAGTTTTTCTCGTGACATTGTACGAAGTAACCACCCAATAGGACGCTTACACGTCGACCGTTGCGCCAATCATCAACTGGTTGGCCGTCATGTTTGCCGCCCATTTATGCAGGGCCGTTGCTATGTACAACTAACCGTTGCAACGGTTGCAACGGCCGCAACTAACGGCCGTACAACCGCCGGAGACGGCGGAGACGTTCCCTTGTACAACGGCCGTTGCAACGGCGGAGACGTTTTTCTCCTGACATTGGGCGAAGTAACCACCCAATAGGACGCTTACATGTCGACCGTTGCGCCAATCATCAACTAGTTGGCCGTCTTGTTTGCCGCCCATTTATGCAGGCTTCGTCAGGGAGAGCATGGCGGACGACGTCGTCCTCGACCCCAAGCTCATAGCGAAGGAGTACGCGCGGAAGTGGTTCGTCTTCGACCTGGTCTCGGCCCTTCCACTCGACTACGTCCTCCTCGCCTTCGACAACGGATCCGAACAAATCGCCCAAGCAGGTGGGCACTACTACTACTACTACTACTACTACTACTACTACTACTACTACTACTACTACTACTACTACTACTACTACTACTACTACTACTACTACTACTACTACTACTACTACTACTACTACTACTACTACTCCTACTTCTACTACGAATTCTACTGCCATTACTTCTATTGATATTCAAAAACATGCTTCAGCCAGTCGTTTTCTCGAAGACAGAACATCGTTGTCCAAATCCCAAACCACCTCTTACGTCAGTTTGTCTAGAAAACAGGAAGATTCGAACAATAGCAAACGTTTCTTCATTCCTAGGCTAGTCAATGGCTCCACCAACCTCTTGCAGGCAGTGGGTGGAGTTTCCATAGAAATTTGTTTCCCTAATCCGCGCTCAAATTAATGTTGGTGATTTGGCGAGGGAGTCGAACTTAGGGTCCTTGAAGAACAGACTGAGTGTGCTTACCGCAATACTATCGCAAATCAAGAGGTAGCTCCGACTAAAATGAATGTGTGAAACACTTAATGTATCCTAAATACTCTAAAACTGGGAACTCAAAATAAGAAAGCGGTTGATACCTTCTGTCCCATGGGGACCCCCCGTAGTGGGAGACTGGTGGATACTAGGGGTGGTAAACTGTCACCGTAATCGATCCGGCACTTTTTGAGATATGCATTGAGTGAAAAACGGACACGTTACGCGGATAACTGGTTGATTTAGCGTTGTCAACGTTTTGATTGGCCTCTGGGCTTTCGGAGACAACCTAGAAATGCTCGTTCCGTTGAACAACCAACAGCCGTCGTCCCCGCGTATTTGGACTCGAAAGGAAAGCTGTTTTGACTTTTCAGTATGCAGTTTTTATGCAAGCGGAAGGTAACCAGAAACGCAGTTTTAAAACAATGCGCAATTATTTTGATTCGGGTCTATTGGTGGATCCTACTCAGAGTCTACGAGAGTAAATCGTGTATAGACCCGTCTGCGTCTTTTGTCGAAGCTAAATAAACATAACTCGCGTGGTCCCATGTCGTCTGTTAAGATACCGTAAAACGAAGGAACCTCCTTTCAATCCTACAGGTTGTGGCTGAAGAAAGTGTCAATCATTTCGTTGTTGAATCTTATTATCAAAATATTGCAATAACTCTTTCTGATGTGAATGTGTCTAGTCACCAAGATAAGCAAAATGACTGTTTGCTCGATTACAGTCAGTCGGTTTCCGCCTGCTCTTAGTTTAGAAAGGTAACTTCGATTTTTGTTTGAAGACTGCCTTTGCTAAACCCCAGTTTCCCCATTTGGATTATTTTAGACGCCTTTGAAATTCAGTTCACCGACAAAAAAAAACAATTTCTCAATTGCGATTTTACAACTCAGACTTCTAGGCATTTCGCTGTGTGCGCTTGCAGTTTCGTGTGTTATCTAGTAGGGTCCTTGAAACCCTTCGTTTCGTCTGAGTCATCAGCCGGGCGTGATGTCGTCAAGACAGATGAAACGGCGCAACCCTCGACGCTTCTGGTGTTTTGGCTTTAAGTTTGCGCTGGTTCTGCTAAATGCTAGGCATCAGGTTCTTTCGTGATTTATGCGTGTATGCTTGACGCTATCGCACGCACGTCGGAGACGATGCTCGTGCCGTTCTAATGCCAACGATGCACATTGTATACATTCCGCAGTCCCCGACGCAAAACGTCCACATTGACGGTTCCAAACCATGTGGTCTACATTGTCTGCATGTCTGACAGCGCCAACAACAGACCTTGTAGGCTCTGGTGGTAACGCTAACTCTCTGCAGATAGTGGTCGTAGATGTCCATGATCGAATACCGCCAATCGCTTTGTGTCTTCTACATGCAATCGTCGGATTTCCCAACCGAAAACGATCTCCAATAATAAAGATTATTATCTAGGCTCTACAGGGGTGTGTGGAAAATCCAAATAAAATTCATACTTGCACGGATTCAAGAGGGTAAACCGACTTTATGGGGGTTTGCCATGAAATGTCTCGAGAATCTTTTATAGGTGGCCTCCCCAATGCAACCCGAGGTCAAATCCAGGTCCCTTGGAGTTCAAAAGTGACAAATTCCGCGCCATGTTAGGAACAAACCTGTCGGCGTTAAATGCACAAATACAAATATAACGCACACTCCGGTGGCTTGAGAGAGGGTGACTATGCCTCGACAGAGAGACTGCCATTTGCGAGCGATAAAATGCAGCGTGCATGCATTTCGGGTTATCCCCGTTTAAAACAAAAATATTTCAGGCATTGATACAGCCGACTAGACTACGCCTTGGCTAAAAGAATGAATAAGAAGGAAAGAAAGGAATTCAATGTGCCAGAACAGCCGATAAAATTCGAGAAAAACTATTGTTTTTACATTTGTAATAATTTAGATCCACCAAATAAAAACAGAAATATTGCTGTGAGATCCCAAAAAACATGAAAACGGAGTTGATTCTCGTGTTTCAGGACAGGCGCTTAAAATCCTTCGACTCGCCAAGCTTCTCAGTCTTCTACGGTTATTCCGGCTATCAAGGCTCCTGCGGTATGTCGGCGAATGGGAGAAGGTACTTATTTTTATTTAAACTCTAAATACTATTATTTGCGCCATCTCTCCTTTTAACACCCCCAATTAACGCCTAGATGCCACGGAATTCATGCGTTTTTTATTTCAGATCTTAAATCGAGGTAAAGGTGGAATACGTTTATGTTTATGGCCTAAACTTGAAATTAAATTGAAGGAAAAGACGATAGCTTAAATTTGTCTATAAATGGTAGTCTCGGAGTCTCTGGGTGTCTCTAAGTTTATAGCTTCGCGAATTCACTCGGGAAGGTTTAGTTTTGGTGTAAAGACCTGTTCTTTTGAACATCTTTTTAAAATAGAGGATGTCGCGACGTTAATAAAATGTGGAAAGTGAGTTTTTGAAAAGGTTACGCTTCCAGAGCCAGCTTACCATTGATCTTTCACGGAAAAGTGAGGCCTACAAGACAATCGGGGTATCAGAATTGTAGAACAGAACCGATTATCAGCGGGTAGCCAATCCGATCCACATTTGCTAGAGTGTCGGAAATTATGCCTGACGAAGCTGCAACGTTGCTTCTAAAATTTTCGATAATGCGTGAAATTACGAAGAGCATCTTGATATTTTGGGTCTTTTTGGCCACCTCAGTTCCCGTAAGACTCGACAGAGTCAGTCTAGATTCTGGGAAAATGACCATTCGGTCCAGCTTGAACACTGCGCGGGTTATCTTTGGGTAGGTTTATAGTTCAGTAGCCACAGTAAGCCTTTCTGTCCTTGGTTTTTAGCACAGTTACATGTTTCTCTTTCCAGCCTTCCAGAAGAAATACGCTAATTAGATTAACAGCGCGGTACAGGGTCATTTATCGTCTTTTCCTTCAATTAGTTCATGAATATTGCCGGAAAATTCATTGGAATTCTCAAACTGATCCTTTTAATGCTGCTCCTGGGACACTGGAACGCCTGCCTCCAGTTCTTCATCCCCTCCTTGATGGACTTTCCTGTCGAAAGTTGGGTGGCCAAATGCAGACTCCAGGTAGGCCCTCTAATCCCCTTACATCTCGGCCAATCAGCCACACTCGTAGACACTTAATCGGCGTCGCATTAATGCAAACTCTTCACGCATTCACGTAGTAAATCTATTGAAAAGGTGTCATGGCCATATGTAAGAATAATAATAATATTCGCTTTATTAAGGTCACGAGGACCAAAACTTTCAGCATTAAAATTTACAATAAACAAAAATGTTACAGGAATTGACGATTATACGTAGAAAATGCAGAATAAGTTAAGAAGACTAAAAGAAGTAACATCAGGGTAAATTTGCAAGAAAGGCCAATTTAACCTACGAAGTATAAAAAGTTTGGCAAACGGGAAATGGCGGCCATTGAAAGGCCCTATCCAAAACGCGCTGCTATCATTCTCGGCTCAAGGAAGCACAATCATCCTAATAACACATGAAGTGTTGCCTGGAGTTGGATTCATTTTCGGCGTTGAAGTAGAAAGGCACTGGGAAACCGCAACCTGAAGACATTGAAGAGAAGATTGGACGACGGAGGAGTTCCAGAGAAAACTGATTCGTAAGGTAGTCCGATAAGCAATTTATTTCAATCGGAATCCTTTTATCTTTCTTTTAAAAGTAAATAAAATGTAAGCATGACGTCCTACGATTGCATCGGATGGACGTGAATATGTGATGAATACCGATTTCCTTTAAAACATGCTTTCTCGTAAGGAAAACACTGATTTAAAAATATTATAACCTCGGAAGCCAGAGACACACTCGCCTTGGGTTCTGCAGTTTACGTCGGCAAAAAAGCCCATCAAGATATCGCTCAAGGTCATCCTTGTTAACGCGGGGATAACGTATTCAAGGAGCTATTCTGAAAAAATCCAACGGTTGTACTGTGTTGTGTGCGTGTGGTGGATTCGTGGTTAGGGTTCTGCCGTAGGCAATTGTGTGACCTTTAAGTAAAGACAGTTGGTCGCGGCGAAAATTTCATCGAAGCGTCTTTGAGGGAAATGTCTATCGTTTTGGTTTTAAATATCCACAGTATTTTATTAAACATGTGCCATCGTGGCTACATCCAAGTACAGTTACCTTGAAATTGGGTCACATTTCGAAGACAACTGACCTGAACAAAATTGTAGAAAAGATAATCACAAATCCCTAGCACACGTCTTCAACTGCCTCTAGTATGTGGAATGTTTGTTCACAGTTTAGGGAAATAGAATAAACATTGACAAAGTGTGTTAAAATAACCAAAAAAAGGCGAGGAGGTTTTACCGAAAGGAATTAGCAGGATTTTTGCGTAAACTGACAACGGAATGTATTTTTGGTAAATTCAACGATGCACAAAATTCGTTCGTGTGTAAAAAATATCCAAAAATGGGACAAAAACGTTGTTCATATATTCTTTTACAATTACTCCATCGGAGACATCAGCTGATTCGTCCTTCTTAAACCGTCTAAATATGTTTGTTTGTTCGTGCAGAGTCTTATGTCATTGTGAATGTTTATTCTTAAGACGGCAAGGAAAATTTTACAGAAATACATGCCCAGTCGATACTAAACGCCAATTGGTGCGTCTATAAGACATTTTAGATTTTGTCTTAAAGCATTTTTTGTTTGTACTCGAACCAGTTTTTTTCAAATTAAAATTAAACATCCATTTCGAATGAAACATCATCATCTGTTTAATTATACACATGGTAGAGGGTGTACACTTGATAAATCACGTATAGAAAATTCCACCAATCGAAGATTTCGATTCTTTTGGTGAACCTTTAGCCCAAAATGGACAGAAAAGGATAAACGAGATAACACGTTTATTTCCCAATGCAGAAATACGGCAATTTCGTTTGTTTACGAACCCATTCAAATGGAAATGAGCTTCGACAGAGGAGGTTTTTCTTCAGCAAAACAATCATGTTTTTCTCTCCAAAATAATCTAAATCTGCAATAGATTATTTATCAACATGAGTGTTTAATATTAATTTAAACAAAACACGACCTTATTAAACGGTTCCATTTAAATATGCAAATGATACAAATGGGCCGTCGATTGTTAAACACATAAAGGGTGTTCTACAACCGTTTTTTTTACATGAATTCATCCTAGGTGGAAACATTAACCAAGCATTAACCTTTTAAATTCCTGTTTTGGTGAATTGGTCATTGTCGTGTTCTTCCATAGACAAGCAAAGTTTAGATGAAATCAGAACAATCTACACCATTAACCATTTTTAGCGTTCCCGGCAAATCACAAGAAATGGCTTAGTGACCATTAACGCAAGTGTTAAAAAATGGCATGAAAAATCTGTCTTTATAGAAGTCATAGTCGGTATGAAAACGATAATTCAAAGCTAGAGAGGCGAATCTACCTTCTTTTACAATCCGTTTTTGGAACATTATTCTCGAACATACAGAAAATGGTGAAACGCATCATCGTGTGTCCGAGAATGAACGAAATTTCACATTGCTAATAAAGCGTTCACAGCACAAGGTAGAAGCGTATAAAAACTCCACAAATTATAGCGAATTACCTTGATTGCTGGGTTTAAATAAAATTCAAGCTTGATTAATAAACCATCTTTACATCATCCACCAATCATAAAGCCCGTAGGTATGTCGAGTGCAGAAAGTTCGCTTTCTGTCCTGAATTAATATTCGAGACGCATTAGAATGTTATAGATTATTTTTGGTAATTTTTCATATGGTTAAATTCCTTTTCACTGTTATCATGCGTGAGTTTAGACATAACAGAAGGCGAAATTTACATTAATAGAAAACCAAGGTAGCCTACAAGCTTGAAATTATTTGTTCTGATAGCTCAAACGTTCTCTTGGTCACAGCATTTTTTTTCAAAATATACGGCATTACGCACAAGATATGCAAGATATTTGAATAATTATTGTTCCCTTACTAACCAGAAATAAAATTGAAAACAACAATTTTTAATGAAATATTCGTTTGTCAAATCAAGAAGATAAAAATACAAAAACACACTTAAAATGTAGGTTAAAAATGTAACGATTTTATTTTTTCTTATTTTCGATCGGTTTCCCTCAAGAAATTATCGGAATATCGTAGTCGTAGTAGTAGTATTAGATGTAGCAATAAAACGCCGTAGAAATTGCAGTACTAGTAATTGCAGTAGTATTGTTCATAGTTGTAGTGTTCTTGTTGCAGTAATATAAGTAGTTATGGGAGTCACATCAATCGAATGTTTATAGCAGTTGTGGTATTTGTTACAATAGTAATGGCAGTCGTAGAAGCGATCCATGAGTGACTTTGCAGTTTCCGTTATGTTGTATCTGCACTTATTCATGGCGTGACCAGACACCGTCGAAATCTGAAGCATAGTCGCGTGCCAGCGAGTTTTGTTTTAATAAAATAATAATATTTATGGTACTAATTGATTTATAACGATTGTTAGGAGAATATTAAGAGTGTGTGGAGTTAGGGTAACCAAATCTTTATGACACAAATAAAACTGCTATCCCTAAAAGGCTCTCCAACAAATGGGCATTGGTCTCATTCTACTTGCAAGTCAATAATTATAATAATACTTGTAAGCGCTTTATTGATGTCACCAAGACATTAAACAAGACAGTATAAAAAGTAATAGATCCGGAAATTGTCTTTCAGTTCCTGCTTCACCTGCTCTGGTGAAACTAAAATTCGGAAAAAAGAAGGAATAGCAGACTTGCGATATTCCACCGTTCTTGTAGATATTGAACGGCATTGGTCGAAGATATTTACACTTGGATAAACTTGAAAAGAGGGGATGGGAAGGGTCACTTAAAATACTAGCAGCGATTTGTGAACGACTATTGAAGTGGCGTTGAACAATGATTTCTTGAATGGAGAGCATATGCAGGCCACTAGAAAACGAGATTATTTTAAAAAGCCTATGAAGGGTTTAAAAGTCTGCACATTTAAGTCCGGGGGAAATCACTGGAGAACAATATACATAAGGGGAATTATACAGGCACGGACAAAGGTTGCTATATGGCTAGAGCATAGACCGAGTCTCCTGAACCGGTGAACTAAGAAGCAGAGGCGACGACATTTACCGAAGACGGCATCCACATAATCACTCCAAGATCAAACGAATATTCAAACATGTTGACCAATTCTTATTGGTTCTCCGCCCAATAATAACTGATGTGTTGATACTCCTTCGGTTTCTCTAAAGAGACGGCTTAATTTATTAATTAAATGATATTCAAGTATTGAGAAGGCTATCTCACGATTCCTGTTCGCGTCAGAATTCCACACTCGGCGTCTTTTACCTCTGAATCGATCGCACCTATTGTTACAAATTCAAACCCACTATGGCAGCATACAACGTTTCTAAAGCATACGTGATTGGTTTTCAACCAGCAATAACGGCTGTCTTCAGAACCCAACCTAGTTAAAACATAACAAACATACCTACTCGTTTTATTAAGGTATTATAGGAGTATTCATTGCTATCGCGAATTGAAGAACTCTCATATTAGAGACGGAAATATTGATTTAGCGAGATCAACTTTCAATCCTATGGGGATTCAGTCCCTTCACAAGCATCCTATTTCAAGCAAATATTTTGGAATATCTTACCTGCAGTGCATTCATCATCCGAAATGGTCGCTTATACGTATTATTAATCAGCCTTGCTTTTTAAAATAATTTTCCATTGTTGCAAACTTCTACGGGTTTCAATTGAACTAATCAAGTTAGTCGAACCGGTGATTATGAGGATAAACCAATTTTTAAAACACCTCGGCAATATCTGAAGTCGACAAGTGCCACCAGACACATAATGGCTGGAATTTATTGAATTAATTAATAAAATATAATTCACAAAAAACTGAAAACATTCTATTGGAAGATTTCCTTATTAAGACTGCCTAGAAAATTTCGGAAATCCTCTACATTTGTTTTTCTTGGAAAAAATATTTAATTAAAGTCATAATATGGCTGCTCGTGACAAGTCGATGAAGATTCTATCTTGAATAATGCCTAGGCCTAACGAAAGACGTCGCAGTTTTTAACTCGGTCAATTTCGATTGGCAAGTTTTTATGTTGCATACAACTCATTATTGGGCGAATTTGAATTTATGGGTTCGAAAGCGTCTTCCAACATCGAAAACGCCCTCTTCACATGAATTCCGTCGTCAGTGTTAGCCAAATAATTGATTCAGTTTTGAACTGCCTTGGATGATGTTTGCTATCCAAACTCAAGCAAACGCAAGCCATACAAAATCGAATAGATTTATAAGGTGACTTCCACAATCTCCCGTTATTTGGTCACGTGAATTTCACAGTGAATTATTCTACCGACAACCCGTTCTTGGTTATCTGACCTTAAGATGGGGGTCTTTTAATCCCCGACGTGAACGCGTTGTTCTTCGTGATGATCTTTTAAACGCCTTTACATAGCATCGCACAGTCGATCATACCGAAATCATATCGGGTTCAATCGATACGAGTTCACGATGGATAGGACACCGGACACATCACGAGGTTATGACGTTCAGCATGGCCATTACCGGCACGCCATTGGATAAAAATGGCATTAAGCATTTTCCCTTGAACCGGTGAACCCCTGTGTAGGTAGAAACCTAGTCCATAAACTGGTCGAAGTTCATTTATTTTCAGAAATAATTTCTTAAACTACTTGGCAAATGTTCAGCCGTTCGAAAGTGGGAATTAATTGAATAAATTAAGAAAATTGTTTCCCCAAAAGCTGTAAAAATGTGCGCTTTCTATCATATTAAATTAAATTTGACGACTCAAGTTTATTGGTGCAAATCAATTTAAAATAATATCATTAAAGTTTGAAATTGCGCTCTGCATTCGATAGGAGTTTGGAGAGTTTGGCATCATCCACATGTGCCCCCACAATGGTGAATTGGAGTTTACAGTTTTCAATAGGGGAAGGTATCTGCGTCACATTTCGCGATTAGAACTCACTCATATAGCCAATGCGGATCAGATAAAATGTCATCTTATTAGCCTTATTAATGTAGTGTCACGCCGACCCAAACTTTCAGGAGGCAAATGTATAGTAAACAAGCGTGATGCGTTGGAGAGGCTGTTATATCAGCCGAAATGCTACCAGTCCCAGTTCTACGTGTGGCTATAGAAACATGCACGATGTCGGCGTATAGGATAGTCGAAAAATACACTATTTCAACAATCACCTACCCATTTCCTAGAACATCCGAAATCCTCAATTTCTTGAGCGTGGATTTCAACCGTATCGATTTATCTTCCTTGCTTTATTTAGAACGCCGGCTGGTTTGAACAGTACACCTGGGCCCTCTTCAAAGCTCTGTCGCACATGCTCTGCATTGGTTACGGCCGCTTTCCGCCAAATAGTCTCACAGAGGCCTGGATGACGGCGATTAGCATGATGGCGGGCGCAACATGCTACGCTCTCGTCGTTGGCCACGTGGCAGCGCTCATCCAAACCTTCGACGTCTCAAAACGACGCTATCGGGATAAGGTAGGGGACCTCTCGATTGACCAAGTCACCCGATTGGCTCGTCTGCTTGGGTTGTCCTATTAGCAAATTAGCCGCTTTAACTGATGAAATTTGTAAAATTAATCCAGGTAGGTTGGGACATTGTGTCGAGAAAATTGAGAAGATGGAACGCTTCTCGCGTACTTATTAGCGAGAATCGGGAGGTCTGTACTCTCAGCAACACTCTCTCGGCTTGGTGACATCGCGGATATACATAATTAGGGCCCCCAGAATCGTAACGATGGGTCCAGTTCTACAACCCTCAGCAGGTCACAACTGATATGATCGATGCATCGATCCAGCGGATTGGAGGATCCAGGGTGCTTGCACAGCTGGAAATTAATTAGCCTCGGAGGAGTCTTCGTAGATGCGCGTGAAAGAAGAGGGCCACTGACATCTGGACCAGGACATAACAGGAGAAGCGCGCATCCATTGGTAGGCAGCGTTTTCGGTTTCCCCGGAGGCGACGTAAACGAAATTCATCAATTTCTAAAATATGGCGATATCATAAAGAAAGCCGAATTATTATTATTGCGCATATGCCTAGGCGACATGTGTTGTAATTATCTATGCAGACCTATCCTTTCATGTAAAACGCATTCATTCATAATTATAAGCGGACGGCGAAACATGCCCAGCTTTCTCCGCTTTGGGTTCTATGATCTTTTATTGCAATAGTAGTGAGTGCTAAACGAAAGCCAAAACTCGCATTCTCAGTTCCAACTAGATGGAGTGCAGAGTTACTGTGACCTTGTCGTATTAAGGGGTCAACGGAACCTTAAGAGGTTGCGAATGTTTGCCTTTTATTTACTTATAACAAGGTACGATAAGATATACCCTTGGCACGTGTCAAAGTAACGGTGATAAATGAGCCCGTGTATTATCGGTCGCGGGTAAAACATCTTTTATGTCCCATACCATACAGAAAAGTGAAGACATTAATTTTGTAGTTATCTGTTCACTACTTCTACAGGAACAGGTTGCTGTATCAGATCTTTTAAATGTATCGTTCATTGTTAACTGTCCCGAAATAGAAGAGCAGTAAGGAATTAGAAATTATCAAAATTGAACAGAATTGTCGCATTGTGAAGCTCTTTCGGTTGTGGGGTTCTGACCTAAGAAATATTAGACCTTTACTGAGGGGTTTAATAACGATGATCGTAGAACATGGATACACGTTCCAGGCAGCCATAATGAGGAGACGCATTGAAATGAAAAGAATAGATACAATAAGGTAAACAGTTATAAATGGATGGCGAGGTAATAAAGACTTGGGGTAAAAATTGGATGGGTCTTTATAACGGGAAAACTACGATGCTGGCGCATGAGTTTGGGAAGGGAGGAAGTTGCTCAAGTCTCGGCGACTGTAGATGAATGCAGCTGTGTCCTTGTGTGATCCAGTGCGAGGTATCATGCATTAAAGGAAAGAGAATCTGTTGCTTCACTCTAGATGAACCAGATAACAGTCTTCACCGTCATAGAAGACGGCCACCCCTCCTATTGGAGGTTGACACAAGATGGCGTCCGAGTGGCACGTGGTTGAAATCGTGTGTCCTTCAAATCCCGCGCGATTTCCTGGTAAAACACCGGGGCGTTACGGCATTACGAATTGAAATTTACGGTCGATCCGGTCGTTGTCCATGCACAATTATGTAACAATCTTGTTATATTCGAAAAATTGATGCAATAAATTGTATTAATATACAAATATATAAATACATCCAATAGAAATGATTTTGTGTGGATTCTCCTACAGTAATCAACACATTTTTGAAGGCATTCGAAACCTTTAATAAATCACGAAGCATTCAAAGATTGAAATAAACCAACACACTCAATGCTCATTTTCTTGTGGCATAGTCAATCAGGTAAAGAGCCTTTATCGTAATCGAAAAGTTGCTTTCCTTCAAAAAACGGTCGTTTCTTTGATTAAATTGTTAAGTTGCTAATTTTAATTTTGTCTCCTGTTTGTTTAGTAAATACAGATATTTAAGTAATTTGAAAAACCACAAATACGAATGCAATGATCTTATTTCGCAAAATCATTAAATTTGGTTGAAATTCAGATCAATGGACAGTGACGAATGTTACATTTAATTTTCTCTGGTGCAAATACATGAATTTGGTGTTCTAGTTTCGAGCCACTTGGTAAAAACGAAATTCCGTATTGCTTCCCAGTGCATTCGCAATTAAAACAGTACAATCTCCACGGGAAACTATTGTTTAAGGTGTTCAATGATCCCCAACGTCACAACGAATTCGTATAATTGCTATAGAGGTTCGTACGTGTATCCTAACAGCATACACAACGGAATTGTCGTTTCAAAATTGACGTCGGTCTTTAAAACATCATTTTGAATAATATTAAACTGAACATGAATTCGTCAATTTCATCCCAATGCGATAATTTCGATAAAATAGATACTGTCAGGGTCGGTTGATACATTTTGATCGATGTCCTATACAGTTAGCGATCAAGAATGTTATTGACAAGGCCAATTATCAAATCAACTCATTCAAGTAAAATCCGCCCATCAAACAGCTTATTTCCCGTTTAGATGAAACAAGTTGACGAGTATATGTCTTATCGAAAACTGCCTCGAAATCTGCGAAGTAGGATCATCGACTACTACGAACACCGATACGGCGGAAAGTTCTTCAATGAAGTTGAAATTCTCGATGAAATATCCGAGTGTCTTCGAGACGTAAGTTGGGCTCCTCTGTTAAGGCTCGTGAATACGAATCAGTGACTTAATTAACCAACCAAATGCATGGGTCAAAGGACGATTCAAGGAACTGAATCTGGCATAGCAATTTCGAAACGTACTTCGGTAATCGCAATTGAAACCGCCTTATTGAGGTCACGGGTATCCAATATGTCAGTATTAAAACGGATAAAATATAAAAACGAAAACGTTTTTAGTTCCTGCTTCACCTGTTGGGTTCAAACTAAAAATCTGGAAAAATACGGAATGATACAATTGCCATAAACCAACTGCCGTTCTTGTGAGTATTGACTGGTATTGCCAACGCATTGGTCGAATAAATTTACATTGAGACAGAGGATATGGGAGAGGTCATCTAATATTCGAGGAACGAATAGTCTATAACTAGTAAAGTGGCTTTGAATAATGGTCTCTTGAATAAGCTTCTTCCGGAAAAAGAGATTTTTTTCAAGGCCTACGGAGGGTTTGGATTGCATCCTCATGATTGCTCCACGATAACCGACTGTTGAATATGCCGCCGAGGAATTTGATTTTGATGTCGAGTTAATTGACACATCTACTCTCAGGGAAAACGTGATGTATTTTTGAAGCGTTGAGCAAAAGGCCAGTCTCTTAAAACCACTCGAGCATCTCGAGCCATTGAGAATCACATAAGTCTTGCAGGCATAGCATAAAGTCAGGTCGTCGGTGTATCTTATTAGGGTACTGAAAGTAAGACTTGTAATAGTTATAAAGGAAGGGATAAATTATTGCGCCTTGTAGCACACCGCAGTTATGACAATTTCCATTATTCAACTGCAAATTCGGTCTGCAAATTGTGAAATAAACGAGCCCCTAATTCGCAAATTTTCAATAATCTGTGCAAACCATTATCACATTTGTATACGACATAGGGAAATTTATAGCCTGAATAAGCCTAAATTTATAGCCTAAATGAGTTTCACGCAGAAATAATGAAAATACGCTACGAAGCCCATTTAAAATAACGACACATTTCAAAAACGAATCAGTGGCGCGGTTTATCGTTTGATCTGAAAATATTATGGGTTAGAAGGAACGCTTAATATTTAAAAAGAAGCAGAAGAAGGCTTTAGTCTCAGGGACCTCGATAATAGGATTCTGTTACCTGACGAAATAGTTCATTAATTACGAGGAAAATTGATTTGTAGCAAATTGTCAACTACAACTGCCGATCGCTCGTGGCAGCCGTTCCATTTTTCCGGGGAGAGGACGAGAATTTTGTCTGCGACATCCTCAACCGGTTGCAGTTTGAGGTCTTTCAGCCAGACGACATCATCATTAAGCAGGGCACTTTCGGCACAAAAATGTACCTCATCCGTGAGGGGACTGTTGACATCGTGCTCGCTGACGGATCAGTTGTCAATGTGCTTTCTGACGGTGCCTATTTCGGGGGTAAGCTGGCGCTTATGAACGTCTACTACTACATTTGTTTATAAAACGTATCCGTTAATCTTGCATATTCCCGTCTCTTCCTGTCCTAAAGTACTCCCTTCTCGTATTAATTACCCTCAGGTGGCTTGGTATCGATTTTACCAACTCTGCCCTGTCGTCAGAATACCTCTCAGTCAGTCTTGCCACTGGAACAAACGCCACCCCCGCAATGTTAGCTTAGTCATACCTCGTCTGCTTTGAGCTCTAATCTGGGAGCTGGTTGGACGACATTCAAACAATGGCTTCAGTTCATTGGCTTATTTAATCCAAACTAGCTTAGTCATACCTTTGCATTGTCCTTATTACTCACAATCCCTGACACGTTAGGAATTACTGAAAGGACCGAAAATAACCCGACTTCCATACTTATTATCGACAAACCGACCATAACCCAGTGTTCTTATCCAAATCTTCCATGGAAGGCAACCGTTTTAAGCAGGTTATTCACCTTTTATTTTGTTCCAGATGCGTGTCTTATTCAATTCTGGGGTTGCCTGATTCCACACAAGGGATTGACTTATGAATGGATAATTATGTGGAAATTCCATTATATAGAGCTGGTCATATATTCTCTGTTATGGCATATCTGCGCAGTAATTGTGTGTCCACTAATTGCGATACATTCCATAAAGGGCCCAAGATATATTCATACAAGGACTGTTCTAAAAACAATTGCGATTGTTTGATCTGGATGTGATGTGAATAACGCTTCTTTGTTGCATTATAATTTACCAGAAAGTCCGGAGATTAAATGAATCTGTAAATGTTTTGACAGCTTTTGATTTCTTTCATCATCTGTTACCTTTTAAAGTTCTGGGTATGGGGAAAAAATTCAGATTGGTTCGAAGAGAGGACGGAGCTTAGGTGAATTTAAAAACGATTGGTTTTAATTTTGAACATTAATGAAACAATCGCCAATTTAACAACCCAGACGTCTTGGCTTTATCGTTAATAAATAAGAGAGCGCCATCTTGATTAAGTTAAATAATCTGGAATTTTAATGTTCCCAAACAGAATCGTGTCGTGGTATGAGAACCAATAGATATTTGAAAGCCCAGTTTTCATTGAATGGTTGATAACCATATTGAAATGATAAGGATTGTAAAGTTCAAGAAACGGAAGCTTATAATTTGCCTTGAATACATCTGTTTAATCCTTTTATGGCATAATTAATGGTTGAAATGCACGCCGCAAAAGACACAGTGCATTTTAGGCTAAAATGCGTGGGAAATAATGTTTTGTTTCCAGGATCACGTGACTTGCAAATGATAAACGATTTCTCAATTCTCAGAAATTGCCGTGCTCATCAATATCCGGCGAACAGCGACAATTCGGGCACAGACCTACTGCAACCTCTACTCCCTCGAGAAAAGCGACCTTTTTCAGGTCCTCAGAAACTACCCTGCCATCAAGGAGAAGCTGATGCGAGTTGCTGAGGAGAGGCTTGAAGCCATTACCAAAACGACTTCGCTTCAGCAAGAAACACCGATCACCCTAGCAGCGGACAATATAATCTCTGAGGGGTAATTACAAATTATCTGCAAAAAGACATTATTACGTTAAAGCGGATGACATTGACAGTTGAAATGGATGTGGGGGCTGGTGTATTATGAAGAAGAAGGAAGAGAATGAGAAGACGTTTAGAAGGTATAAGATTAATAACCTTATTAAGTTGGTTAAGAGGAAGATACGTAAGAAGGTAAGGAATTGGTAGAAGAGGGGATTCCATAACAAAACAGACGTAACCTCCACACGAAATACAGACACCCATACTAATGACAATTAAATTTCTGATGGTGGCACTTGTATCAATACGGTTTGCTTCCGATCGAAACTCATTATGCTAGTGAACGCGCAATTCAAGATCAAGTATACCTACATTCCAAAATAAGCTAAGATTAATTAAGTAAACTGAAGACTAATGGAAGGAGGTAACGAAAGATTAGGTTAAGGTTACATTTGTAGTGAAAACTCAGGGAATGAGAAGAAGTGGAGGGTAATGAGGCGAAGGATTACGCGGAGGAGGAGGAGGAGGAGGAGGAGGAGGAGAAAAAACGGATCAGGAGGAAAGGGGTTGAAAAGGAAGTCTGCGAGCCCAAATGGTAGGTTTGAGAAGAGGAGAAGGAAAATTAAGTTAAGGTGAAGAAGACATAAAACGTGGAAAAGGAGTAGAAGAGGAGGATAATTACGCCAGGGAGGAGGAGGAGGAGGAGAAAGAAAATTGGGAGGAAAGCGGTGAGGATGGCGTCTGCAGTTTAGAAGAAAATGACGGAAGCGGATTGGGTGGGAGAAGGAGAGGAGGAAATGGAGATTTCGGACTGGGAAAATAATAATACTCCACCCTACAGGCCCGTAGCCGGAACAGGATATTCGTCTTGATCAATCAATTGCTAAATTGATGTTTACAATCTTCATTTTCTAGAACAATCACAGGAACCAGTTCCTCAGTACCCGTGATAAGAATTGACGAAGATGCTGCAATATTGACGGAATCGAGTTAGGAAAAGAGAGCGTTGCAGAATGCAGACTCCAATGTACCTTCGGTTTCCTACACCGCGCCGGTCAACTTATTATTTTTTAATTCACATTTTTGGGCTCATATCTATGCAGATTGATAAAGTTTTAAAAATGTAAATTGCATTCAGGCGAATGAAGCGCCGAAATCGTTTTAATTATCAAAGTAAACGGTTGCTGAACGTTAAGTAAATTAAATTCATGGTTAGAATTATTCTAGATTTAAATTTAAGATTCTTCAAATTATTAATAAAATGTGTACTGCCAATACTTAAGTAGACATAACAATGTAAAATAGTGGTAACGTTTATCGCTCAATCACTCAACTGTTGGATGCTCGTGATTATTATTGATACCAATAACTATAATATCCAAAAGTGCAGATTGTTTTTTTCCTTTGCTCCATAACAGAGCCGCGGAATTTCCCGTTCTCTACGGTGATGCATTTCTATAGTAACCAACTTGGTATCCAACATTTAATTTGATTGCCTAAATGCAATGCACCCGAGTTTGCTTGTCGTCAACCAAATGAAGTCGGTCGTCTTCCTGTCTCTGTTCTTGGGGCTGGCGTTATGCATCAGCGGCAAACGATTCTCCAAATCAGGCAGAGTTTAGTGTGGACCCGTAACGGGCAATCGACGGGCCACGCGATGAACTAGAATCTCGCAGCCACCAGGAATGCCTGCCAAAGGTTACGCAGAGAGAAGAGGGACAGTGAGAAGTGCGGAAAAGGTAAGAAAATGATCGCCGGAAATACAACGAGGATAAGAGGATTAAAATGGGATAAAAATTGTAATAAATTCGCAATTTTAATACCTTTTCCTGTTGCATTCGAATAAATTGGGCTCACTTGAATTGTATGACACGGCGAATCAGGTAGGAACCACACAATAGCATGTAACTGGTTTGAACATATTTCGACTTGGTTAAGTTAATTAGGCGATAATTTATGAAGAGTTGGGAATAAACAACCAGCTTGTATGTTCTTTATCTATGATGCTGTTCATGTTCTGCTTTGGGTTCCTGCAAACTGGTCAAAATCTTCTTCTTTTCGTATTTGCACCATTTATGAAGACAAAATAATGTCGGGAAGCATGAATACTATGGATCCCTCATTAAGTCTCCAGGCCTCGCGATGAACTAGAATCTCGCAGCCACCAGGAATGCCTGCCAAAGGTTACACAGAGAGAAGTGCGGAAAAGGTAAGACAATGGTCGCCGGAAATACAACGAGGATAAGAGGATGAGAATAGGAAAAGATTCTTATTGCAGCTTCAGTTAAGCAGTAAAATTACCTCTTTAGTTTGTCTTCTCTGAATCAATATTCCCCGTTGGCATCAACAAACAAGTATACGTCTCTCAAGCCATTGTTATTACTACTTGGCAAAGGTTTGGGCTTCGAATAAGTTGATTTCTATCAACCCTGGGCTTGATTTACCGTTCTAAGAATTAATCGAAGATATTTCCGTAATAGTTCAATTATGGCGTCACGGATATTTCACATTAGTCAGCCTTCAGAGTAACTGCATATACAAATATCTAACGAAGATTTAACGGTCTAACCAACAACGGTTTTGTGAAACTCTCGACTCCGATAAGGCAGAAAAATGCGGCATTGTCGGTAAAATATTTCTCCGTCGAAAGATACGTTTGAAAACGTTTTCCAATAAACCATTCGTGCCTATTTCGATCAGACTGAATATCATCGATCCCGATAACTGTGGCATCATTAATTGCATTTGTCTGCCGTCTTTCACTTCATAAGAGAGCCGCGGAATTTCCCGTTCTCCACGGTGATTCATTTCTGCAGTAAACAACTTGACAGACAATTGGTCTCCAGCATTTAATTTGATTACCGATTTCCCATCGCATCAATGCAATGCAGCCGCGCTTGCCTTTCATCAACCAAATGAAGTCGCTTGTCTTCCTGTCTCTGTTCTTGGCGCTGGCGTTATGTATCAACGCCAAACGATTCTCCACAACCGGCAAGGGTGAACACGGATCCCTAGATCACATTCACTGGATCAAGAAAAAGGCTCAAAGCCCAGCGACGTACCTACGTATCGCCGAAGGCAAGAAGGCCTGCGAGAGGTGTCGCAAAGAGAAGAAGGACTGCCATAAGTGCGCCAAAACAGCGAAGACCGTCGCCAGAAAGGCCTCGTCGAAACAAGGATGAAAAGAGGAAAAGATGATTTTGGTAGCTTTAGTTTAGCTGTAATACAATCGAGTTTCTCGCGATTTTGTTTTCGCTAAATCAATTTTGATAGGATTGTATGGAGGGTTGAATTAACCCGTAATAGAGAATAGACGAATCGTCTGTATAGCCGGTATAAATCAAATAGCTAACCGAGACCTTTAATGAATGAGAACACGTGCAGCAGCGTGGAATTGTATATTCTTAAAAGTGTGGTACAACAATTAGCATAGTAAAATACAATGAACAGTTATCCGGTTAAAGTTAGCAACCACCACATAAATATTCCCCCTTTGGCATCAACATACATGCATACGTTTCTCAAGCTACTGTTATTATTACTTGGGAAATGTTTGTGCCTCGAATAAGTTGATTTACGCTAACCTGGGTTGCCGTGGGTTTAATAAATCTTTCTGTGCATTTTATCTAGTAATTGGACCTAGCAAACATTGTTGCGAACCCGCAAACCGTATTGAAAATTTAATTTCTGATGGGTGATGGCAATTTTGAAAGGGGGAATTGTATCAACACGTTTTTCTTCCGAGCGAAGCTGATTATGCTAGTTAACTCGCATATCGAGATTACGTATTCTTACATTTCAATATAAGCAAAGATTCATTATTTAAACTGAAGATTAAGGGTGGAAGGTAACGGAAGATAAGGTTAAGGTGACCTGGAAGTCGAAACTGATGATGAGGAGGAGACTAAAAGCGGAGTAGGTTTGAGAAGAGGAGGTTTAGGCGTAGAAGACATTAAACGTGGAAAAGGAGAATAAGAAGAAGAAGAAGAAGGAGGTGGAGGAGGAGGAGTAGAAGAAAACAAATTATGAGGTAGCGGTGAGGATGGAGGCTGCAGTTTAGAAGAAAATGACGGAAAATGATGGATATGAGGCGTAGGCGAAGTAATTGCGGCAAAACATCGTCAGAAAAGCTACGAGATTTCCGCCTAGCAACAAAGATGCCATATGTGTCAGACTATTAGTTTACAAAATTATCAAAAAACGATAGATGTATTACTGATATTATATAGAAAGCTAATAGCCTCATGGTCACCATACACAGAAAAGTATTTGTATTGCGTTTATTAAATCCGCTTCCTGAGGAGGTTTTATGCGAATGTTATTGTCTACCGTTTTAAATGGAGACATCTCTTGTGAATGGGCGCCATAACGCGTTGGCAAAGTTGTATTCTTGTAAATTTACTTTCTCATTTTCGTGCAAACGTATGCTTGTTGGAAATTTAAATAGTGTAAATTTAAGTCTTCGTGGCCTTAATTGAGTGAATGCCATGACTATTATTATGATTGGCGATTGTTTCTTCAAATGTCAATCTTTTGAGTCCGTTAAAATAAATCCGACGGACGTGTGTATCATTGTTACTCATTGAAACTATTGTGATGTATTTTGACCGATTAACGTCTACCTCGTCACCCCAATTATGAATATATTTTAAATCAGTGACGCGATTATAATTCTATCATAATCCAAATGCTCTATTATTACACAGTACCAATGTCTGCCATACCTTTTTGATTATTGATTAACTCAATAAATAATATTGTGTACTGTCAATACTTAAGTAGACACAATAAAGTAAAATATGGATGCCCATGACCTAATTAAACCATTAATAAATTCGCAATTTGCCTACCTTTTCCTCTTGCATTCGACTAAATTGGGCTCACTTGAATTGTATGACACGACGAATCAGGTAGGAACCACACAATAATAATAATTGTAGTGGCTTTAATGAGGTCACGAGGACCAACACTTTCAACAGTAAAAATAGGCAATATGTCAAGTATTAGATGTGAAAATTGTCTTTTAGTTCCTGTTTCACCTGCTCTGGTGATACTAAAAATCGGGACAAATAGGGAATGACCGAATTGCGATATGCCGCTGTTCTTGTTGGTATTGAGCGGTATAGTCTACGCATTGGTCGAAGATATTTACATTCACATAAACTGGGATAGAGGGGATGGGAGCCTTTAACTGGTTTTAAAATATCTCGACTTGGTTAAGTTAATGAGGCGACAATTTATGAAGAGTTGGGAATAAACAACCAGCTTGTATGTTCTTTATCTATGATGCTGTTTATGTTCTGCTTTGGGTTCCTGCAAACTGGTCAAAATCTTCTTCTTTTCGTATTTGCACCATTTATAAAAACCAAATAATGTCGGGAAGCATGAATACTATGGATCCCTCATTAAGTCTCCAGGCCCCGCGATGAACTAGAATCTCGCAGCCACCAGGAATGCCTGCCAAAGGTTACACAGAGAGAAGTGCGGAAAAGGTAAGAAAATGGTCGCCGGAAATACAACGAGGATAAGAGGATGAGAATAGGAAAAGATTCTTATTGCAGCTTCAGTTAAGCAGTAAAATTACCTCTTTAGTTTGTCTTCTCTGAATCAATATTCCCCGTTGGCATCAACAAACAAGTATACGTCTCTCAAGCCATTGTTATTACTACTTGGCAAATGTTTGGGCTTCGAATAAGTTGATTTCTATTAACCCTGGGCTTGATTTACCTTTCTAAGAATTAATCGAAGATATTTCCGTAATAGTTCAATTATGGCGTCACGGATATTTCACATCAGTCAGCCTAAAATAAGATCACTTCAACCTACGTGAAAGTTTTACCACGAAATTCGCATATTAAGGCGAGCTTATGAAAATGTCTCTGGAATATTTATTATTATTATTAAGAATACAATGTATACTTTCAATAATAACGTAAAATAGTTGTAGCGTGTATCGCTTTGATAACATAAATGCAGTTACAGTGTGTGAACTCTTGAGTCACAAACCTCAAATTTAGACCCCTTTTGCATTCAGAGTACCTGCACATACAAAAATCGAACAAAGATATATTTAAATCAAACAAATTCCCGTTCCATGATTTAGAGAGATATGTCAATCTTGATGAATAATTATACCTTAGGCATCTTGGTTTGTGGGTTCTGTCTTCAAATGTTAAATGTCGCTTGCATCTTAATTGATTCAATTACAATCGTGCAGTTGCAATTAAAAACGTAGCAATTCTTTCCCATGATTACACAAATTCAGCGAGTGAAATAGTTGAGTCTATCTAATATCCTGCCTGTATGTATTACAGACCTTTCGTAGTCGCGATTTTTTTAATTCAAATTAAATTTATGAATTCTATGTTGCAACAAGATGGTGCGACATACCACACAGCCAACGACATTCTGAGATACTTTTGGCTACCAAGTTCGATTTAACAAATTTTGAATATATTTTGACAAAGTTTATATGGAAATAAACCTGAAAAAAGTAAGCCTTGCGTGATAACACTCGCCACGAATTTGCTGAAATGTCATAGAAAATGTCAGTCAAAGAATCGACATCAGTAAACGGACACCTGAGAGAAATTTGAAATAAACCATTTATTATTTCTAAATCGTAGACTATCTAGCATATATTTTAATAAACGGATGATCATTTCCCATTCCAAATGAGTGTTTAATTTATATTGGTTTAAAAATAATTCGAACTTGAAAGACCCTTTAAGAGCCTAGGCGTTTTGCCGAGTGTGAGAAGTGTTTCTCCTTTCGAAAATCAAATTGAACTTGTTTAAATGCCCCATTTCTGTGTCGTTAAAATTGTTGGTGATGGCAAGCAGAAAGACTCATATTGATTGAAACCTGGCAGTGGCACATAACACTTGCACCACATTGTGTTGCCTTTCGACAGACGATTGGTTCAGGCAATACCAATGGTGGTCTGTGAACAGAATTATATTTGTATAAATTGAGTTGCAAAAATGCAATTGCTTTTAGTGTCGACCCACTTTTCCTGATCATCGTCGCCCAAATGAAGTTCATCTTCGTGCTGACTATCTTTTTGGTGCTTGCAATAACACTCACTGCCGTCGCCCACGAAAGCCGACACACAGCGCTGCGAAAAAGGTCTGCCATGGGATACTTGCGTCTCGCCACAGGTATCAAGGCCTGTGACAATTGTCGCAAATCCAAAAAGGACTGCAAGAAGTGCCAGCGGAAAATTAAGTCCATGACCAAAAAAAGGGTTGAAAACAGGAAAACTTTCTGTTAGTTGCTTCAGTTGAATCTACTCCACATTCTCGTTTAACTCAATCCATTATCGCCTTTGAAATCAAGAAACAAACAAGTATACCTTTACCATACTCATGTAAACTTTTACTTTGCGGGAAATGGCGTGGAATTAGTGGATTTTGTCAACCCAGCTTATGCTATTTTTAATTGTCGATTACTGCCATGGGGTTTCGTCTATATAAACAAGCTATTCTACATTTGCTGTAAGTTGTCCTAGAAGCTGCTAGAGCTTTTGGTTTTGACTTCGTTAAGTTATTGAAAATTTTTAAAATTTATTTACAGGTGGGATAGACTTGTGAAGGGACTTTCAGCAATCGATGTTTAGTTATCGTGGCCTGATTGTATTCAATTTGTATCACAGAGAGTTATTTTGTGAAAGCCATACGCCCAGAAACCTTTGTTACGTTTGCAATTTCCAAAACTTATTGTAAAGAGCCCGCTAAAAAGTAGGATAAAAGAAGAAAAGACGAATTAATAGGCGTATTTCTTGTCTAAGAGGATAATTAATCGCACCCTGGTTGGTTGTATGATTGAGTTCTTATCACGCCGTGACGCAGATACCCTCGACTATTTCACACGGTGGATACTTCGATGGATGAATGTTCGAAGTGGGTTCTCAATTACCCATCGAAGTGAGTCAGAAGTGGCTGCTGCGTCAACCATCACTTTACTAACACATGTGGGCACATGTAGAACTCATGCACGACGCTAGGCCCGGCTTTATGGTCCGACTTGGGATTCGAACACGGGGTCAATCACTGCCCATTTAGAATGATGACCCCAGCATCACGGTCCAGTGGAAAAGCTGGGTTTCCTTAGTAGCAACAAAGAAACCCACACTTGTGAGGATGCCATAGCATATTAAACCTTTATATGCACCCAATGGAAATGTTCGAAGTCGCGGTATCACGGGATCGTCATTGAGTAATGAAAGCTGTTACAGAATCCTTTTTAACAGTTTGTAATAAACCAATCGTTGCGACTTAATATTTAAAAAAATGTCTGATTATAAAAATTCAAACCTGAGAGACCATGCGCAGTGCAGACAAAATAATCTTTGTAAATAAAGCAAAGCAAGTCCTACACAGGACGTCCCGACGATCTAACATTTCTTAGGTAAGAATCTGCTGTCAGATTCGCATATGATGGCAAAAATAATAATTGTAGCGGCTTTATTCAGGTCACGAGGGCCAAAACTTTCAGCATAAAACAAGACAGTACAAAAATTACTAGATATGAAAATTTTCATTAAGTTCCTGCTTCACCTGCTCCGGTGAAACAAAAATTCTGGTCAAATAAGGAATTACTTAATTGCGATCTGCCGCCGTTCTTGTGGGTATTGAACGGTGTAGCCTACCCATTGGTCGAAGAGATTTACACTCAGATATACTTGAAAAGCTGGGATGGGAGAGGTCACATAAAATACGATTTGTGAACAACTATTGAAGTGGCGTTGAACAATGATTGCTTAAATGAATAGAAAATGCAGACCACTAGAACACGAGATTAATTTAAAACGTCGACTAAGAGCTTAGACCCAGTCTCCTGAACCATCGAACAAGGAAGCAAAGGCGACAACATTTACCGAAGGCGGCATCCACATGATCACTCCATGATAACCCACTCTTAAAAATAAAGCCGAGGAATTCCGATTTTGAACCCGAGGTAAAATTATGGAGTGAAGAGATTTCAGGAGTGTCAACATCGGCTCTCAGGAAAAAACGTTATGGATATGCACGTTTTGATGCATTCAACAGAAGAGCATTTTCCGAAGACCACTCGAGTACCTCAGTGACTGCCTGCCCGAGCAGTTGGGAATCACCATTCGTCTTGCAGCCATGGCATAAAGTCAAGTCATCAGCGTATTTTATTAGTGTCACCTTGGGTTCTGAATCCTGACTACTGACCGTTGAAGACACAATGAGATTGGAACAATTATATCCCTGGTGTCTGCAACGAATCTCATAAGTAGATTAGTGCGACAAATTATTCAACGAAAGAAATATCCTTCCCTCTCCAGGCAATCCTGCTACAAAGCCGTCAGCATCACTTATATTTTCTCACATTGTATTATTTTTAGCACCTATAATGAAAATGACAACAGACTTGTTTACGCAACTGTTTGTCACCTAGCGCAGGATAGTTTTCCGACTAAATCCGATCTTAGTGCTTTCAGAATTCTACTATGGATAAAGAACGACAAAAAAAGACTAAATTTACGACAGATTAATTGGGTACAATTAAAAGTACTACTTATTTGGTCGATCATAAAAGTCTGACAATTTGCCACTTCCGCGGAATAACGGCCAAAGATGTCAATAAAAACCGTACGCAAGATTCAAATTGTTTTATTTACGGAATTATTCCAATTTTGAACAAAGAACCATTTCCTCTTCGTCAGCGAGCAATCGGTTTACTTGACTAAAACAAATACATATCGTAAGTTTGTTTCACGAAAATGTGAGATTAGTTTCACAAAGTTCTGGCTTTAAATCTTATTTACCGACAGGTGCCTCCCAATCGATGACGTAGGAGAGGAAGCTGTCGAGGGTTGAGCAGAAGACGTATGACTTGGCTTCGCCTTCTGGTCGGTGGAAGACCGTCTTCATTTCCTTGTATGGAATGTCTCCCTCCTTCTCGGTGATGTCTACAAAACAGACATCAAACAGATTGGTGATCATTGATTATCCATTCCATTTGAGCCTTTGGATTCGGCGCTCAATGACCTACCACATTTGGGTTCACTGTAGTCGCGGCAGATTTCTCCACTTGGTGTGAGAATGGTGGACTAGGGACAATTCAGAGGCGACATGTATGAATGAATGAATGCGAGAAACATGTTTGGTGTCAATCGAAGTGTTAACCATCTTACAAAGAGGCCCATTGGGCAGTCCTTCTTTCGAACACAGATAATTTCAACTTCATCCAATCCACCGGCAGCGATTTCTGCAGGTGAGGAGATCTGGGGCTGAATGCAGTCTGTTGAGGAAAACACGAAATAAACCTTCTACGCAACAATAGACCAGCAAATGATTCAGACAACCCACTCTTTTCAATTCCTGTCCATTCGCCACCGTGAGAAAAGTAGACAGTGAAATAGGCCACTTGGGAGTTCTGCAAGAAGTCCACCGGCAGAAAAGACACCGAAATGTGCTTCTCAACTTCGCATACGTGAGCAGTCGCCATGTAGCCCTCACCATCTGTAGAACAATGGTTCAGGATTATTAAAAGCGACAGATATCTTGTGTCACAAGTGTTTGCGGTACATCACCTTTTGTAAGAGAACAGGCAATGGTTTCTGTGGGGTCCGGAACCCACGCGCATTTGTCCTGGCCGTCGAACTGGTATTCTTTGTTGTCGATACGAAGTTTCTATTTTGGTGAATGTGCGAGAAACCGGTGGAAGTTTTGAAGATGTACAAATATTTTCGGCCACTTAAAAACCACCGAACCAAACTTACACTAAAAGGAGTTGGGAGTGGAATTGAAACGTCCACACAGCCGGAAACTGCATCGATTATAAATGCTGGCTTTTTCGCATCTGAACGTATTTGAAAAAAATTATTTAATCGATGCGAAAATCTTATTTACCGACAGGTGCCTCCCAATCGATGACGTAGGAGAGGAAGCTGTCGAGGGTTGAGCAGAAGACGTATGACTTGGCTTCGCCTTCTGGTCGGTGGAAGACCGTCTTCATTTCCTTGTAAGGAATGTCTCCCTCCTTCTCGGTGATGTCTACAAAACAGACATCAAACAGATTGGTGATCATTGATTATCCATTCCATTTGAGCCTTTAGATTCGGCGCTCAATGACCTACCACATTTGGGTTCACTGTAGTCGCGGCAGATTTCTCCACTTGGTGTGAGAATGGTGGACTAGGGAAAATTCAGAAGCGACATGTATGAATGAATGCGATAAACATGTTTGGTGTCAATCGAAGTGTTAACCATCTTACAAAGAGGCCCATTGGGCAGTCCTTCTTTCGAACGCAGATAATTTCAACTTCATCCAATCCACCGGCAGCGATTTCCGCAGGTGAGGACATCTGAGGCTGAATGCAGTCTGTTGAGGAAAACACGAAATAAACCTTCTACGCAACAATAGACTAGCAAGTGATTCAGACAACCCACTCTTTTCAATTCCTGTCCATTCGCCACCGTGAGAAAAGTAGACTGTGAAATAGGCCACTTGGGAGTTCTGCAAAAAGTCCACCGGCAGGAAAGACACCGAAATGTGCTTCTCAACTTCGCATACGTGAGCAGTTGCCATGTAGCCTTCACCATCTGTAGAACAATGGTTCAGCATTAATAAACGCGACAGGTATCTTGTGTCACAAGTGTTTGCGGTACATCACCTTTTGTAAGAGAACAGGCAATGGTTTCTGTCGGGTCCGGAACCCACGCGCATTTGTCCTGGCCGTCGAACTGGTATTCGTTGTTGTCGATACGAAGTTTCTATTTTGGTGAATGTGGGAAAACAGGTGGAAGTTTTGAAGATGTACAAATAATCTCGTCCACTTAAAACCACCGAACCAAACTTACATTAAAAGGAGTTGGGAGTGGAATTGAAACGTCCACACAGCCGGAAACTGCATCGATCACGAATTGTGCCTGAGTGACAGCTGAAATGATTCAAAAGGCTCAATAGAAACTCCGTACAAACCTTGGCACAGATGGCCAAGCTATAAATGAACTCACCACCCATAAGAAGTACGACGGCCAGCGAGATTTGGCAGAAAAACATTCTTGTAGATTTGTTTGATGCCTCTGCAAACTGCAAACTCTATTTATACTCACATAAGGGGTCAATTCATGGTGAAGCGCGTCGGGTTGTGACCGGACATCGTAGGTTCAAGAAATATGCGGGTTTCGTGGGGTCAACAACATGGCATTGAACGTGGAAGACACGGTCTGTTGGTTTGAAATTAATCGGTATTTTGGTGGTGGTAGAAATCTGAAGGAAGTGCATGAACTCCAAATCAGCTGTATTCGTTGATTGTGTTAATTTTTTTAGGTCAGGAAGATGAAGTGTCCAAATGGAATACACGTCACTGTATAGCTGGGCATTGATCGTTTCAACGAAGCATTGATGTCTCGTCTACCATGAATGCAGACCTTCCAATATCGATTTTAGTGAATCAGAGTACTAAATTACGCTCAGACAATCCTCGATTATTTTATTTGGGGTCTCGTAAAATTTGTTTGACGAATGCGAAACCCTTTAATTGTTGTTTATCTGACATCAGCCGTTCTCGCTGTTCCCTTCCCTTGCTTTCTGGAAGGTTCTGCGACCTTGAAGGTCTTTGTATGCCCCTTTATTGTGCTCTGCTTAATTTTTTAGGTCAGGAAGATGAAGTGTCCAAATGGAATACACGTCACATGCATAGCTTTCGAACTCTGAATTCAAGTATTGAATAAATTTCGTATTTAAAAAGTTTGCATTTGTTTTTCTAAAAATTAAATGAAATCCACCCCCTCTCGAAGGTTACTGTATAAAGTCATTCATTTTTTGTTAAAAATACTCAAATAAAACACCCATTTTAATGGAAATTGATCATTTGTTTATTGGTGTAAATACATGGTAGAGAGTCTAAAGTGTATGTCCCTCGCTTACCGACTTTGATTCTTTGTTTGAAATTTTCGATGAAATTTCAGCATTATTGGGGTTTCATCTCGGTAATTTAGCGCCGGATTTTATCTTTCAAGACTTCAATTGTTTCCGGATTATTTGCATAAACTCAAGCTTTGACATGGCCCCACAGAATATTGTTCAAATGAGTTCGTTGACTGTTTATCCTGTCACCGGAAGAACATATCATTTACCATTCAAAAATGTCTTTCGCACACACGTTGAACCAGACCAGAAAATACGGGTTAAAGAACATTCAATTTTTCTGAGTTCATTTTATAATCGAAATATCGTTTTTTAATGAGTATTTGATGGAGGACTTATATTGAATTTTTGGTTAGTCAACATGGTATACAACTATTTAACTCGATCAATTACGAGCGAGGCATCGTATAAATTAACAACAGAAAATAAGATCCATCGTCTTTCATAAAAGGATCACGGTGCGTTACAGTGAGCGCAACGAAAGTCGAGATCCTTTAATGCTCTATCGCATCCGACTATTAAACTAACTCTGACCTGTTTTCCCAAGTAACTACTCGAATTTGCCATGAGTCGCTCGAAAGGCGACAATTCGGACCAATCTGCGCTTCATTTCCTCAGACAATTCGGCCTCCGACAGCGATATTAAAACGTCGTAAAGCTTTCAAACTTCACGGACAACAACAGACTCGACGTTTCAAATAAGCGCTGCCACCCACTTGAAACAGTCGCTGATGACGGAATTCTATAACGATGGTCATGCTGCAGTTAACGACCGCTTTAAATTAGATTTAACTAGATGAAGCCGATAACTATAACTGCCTGTGTCAAAGAGTGTCGGAGTCGATGAACCACAAGATGTAATGGACATAGAGAGGTGATTGTGTTCAACGAATTTGATACCTCTCGCTTTGACGGAGACTCTCTGCTTCACATAGGTGACTGGATTTATATATAAAATACTAAATGATGTTTCTTTTAACCGTATTATTCAATCGCTCCGACTGACGAAATGCAATCACTCTTTAAGTGGTAGATTTCATTTGGAAAACCACTCATCGTTCAAATCGATGGCACCAATAATGACTGAATTGCGTGCCGCAACGGACCAGCACGCAATCAATACTTTTCGATCAATCACCAAAAGTTTCGGCCGCTGTAATCATTTTTGCTTAAGCATTTAAATAAATAACTCCCACAATTCTTATTACGGTCTTTTTCGACCCTCAAACTGAATTGTCGGAGGATTGTGAAGTCACGACTTACGCTCACCATACCATCCAAAAAGACCTCCATTATTTGCTAGTTTTGTAGGCTTCCAAATTTAAATACCCTCGAAATGTGACTTTAACAATGCCTTTAGCTAAATAGCCCATATTCGACTAGAATAGTGCAAGAGTATTCATGTTCACGCTTCCGAAAGGCCTTTGTGCTATAACAACAGTAAATTACATTTA
>JAPUBX010003979.1:1226525-1257663 GCA_028672205.1 Proteocephalus fallax | reverse complement strand
AAACACACCGCCCTTCAATTTTTGTGTTTACTTAAAGAATTTCAAAAGTGAATTAGACATCCGTGGTGAGATATCGCCACCCCATGTTCATACTACGACCACTACAAATTATAATAATTGTATTTTCTTTAATGAGGTACCCGAGGACCAGAACTTTCACCATTTCAAGTAACAACAAACAAAACCATACAAAAAATAGTGATTGTACAAAGCAGTTTTGGAATAATTGAACATGAATAAATGAGGTAAATTTATAAGAAAGGATATTACTCTGCGACTACTACAACTTCTACTGCAACTAATACTGCTTCTACAACAACGGAAACTACTACTAACACAACTAATACTGCGATTACTTATACAACCACAACTACTGCTATTATCGGGAAGTCTGCCTAGAAATATTGGAATTTTATTACTTCAGAGGAGCTCATTAAATGTAAGGTTCAGATTCTTGTTGATACTGAGAAATTATTTGTCCCATCTCAATTGACCACAAAGCTTTCTTTCAAAAACTGGTATTATTGCACCCTGGATTTTCTACAACATGAATCCTGAAAATTTAGTTTCTACTCTCAATAACGCCTTAAATGAAAGTACGTCAACTTTGGTTCCGAAATGGCTCGTGAATATAAAATAAGAAGCCAATTTTGTTACATTAAACGATGAAATGAAAATACGCTACAAAACCTTACTGGGTCTCCCTTCGTAACGAGTTTTCCTCAAGCAGTTTTATCTTGCTTCTGAAAGGCAAACATAAAAAGTGGCATGGTAGCACATGCTATCTGATAGCCAATCACATTTGCCTCTGAAAATGACCGGCCACGAAGGTCTTTTAAAAATAATGTGAATAGACTTTCACGACAAATAGTGAAAAATTGCAGCTCTCTAGCGTAAGAAAGTCGCCAAGATGACAAACCAGTTCGTATAAGGTCGAAGGGTATTTTTCTATCCAGATTAGGCACAACCCGAAAACCGACTTCGATAAAAGCTTTCCTGTTAAACTGTTGCGTAATCTTTGATAGCACCGACTACGCAGGGAAATTAAAATCTGGTTTTTGCCACAAACGACCAGATTATTATGCACCGCGACGTACGCATGGGATTCTTCAAGCAGTTTGATTTCGTCTTTGTGATATTTATGTGCAATCTTCAAGAGTCCCTTCAAACCCTCGATTTCAGTTTCTCGCTGCTTCACGTTTTGAGAGGATTCGTGTATTTCCAAATTTGCATTGGCCTAGAAAATACACAGAAGTGGCAATAATACTAGCGCTACAAATTATTATTATTATGCTGTTACTAAACACCACACGCCCTCATCTCTAGTGATAAGACTAAGATTTGCCCGTATACAGCAGGTTTTCGACCACCTATGTGAAAAGTGGTGCAAATGAAGAGACAATATCGAAGATTCTTTTGTAATACTAACCCCACGTGCTATGAAAAGCATGCAAAAATGCGTGTTAATAAAAGAATGAGGAATATCTTGATGTATTGTGGTGGTTTCGTAGGTTCTAAAACCAGCAAATAGACGATCGCCTCCACTACTTATACGCGTTTGGGCAGAAAATGCACCATATTTTACGTGTGCTATATTGTCCTATTTCAAAGTTCACCTAACGTTATCTACCGTCAGTTTCATTTCTGGCGAAATCACGAAATCAAACACTCAACGTGACAGAAAGAGGTTGAACAAGTTAAAATACAGCGTATCTCAAGAATAACCATAACCATGGGAGGTATTTTTTAATAAAGCCCAAATTGTAGCACTACGGCAACTTCAAACACAATCGGCGAGAACTATAAAAACATATATTTACCAGCGACAATATCAGCAAAATAGGAGGCAACAGCGATCTTACAGAAGTCGATAATGAGTTTGCCGATGGCGATCGATGCAATTCATTCGAGGGGGACCGATCATTGGAACCCCTGGCGATGATAGAGCGTCGGTTCTTTAATAGCCGGGAAAAAAATACTCTTAGCTGATTGGTTTGTTGACGATGATGAGTGTTTGCTGGAGCGTGTTAGCAGTTCAAAACAATAGGCCCCCCATCACCTGGTTTCCACATCACGAGGAATAGCATAATGCAATTCGAAAAAGAACCGCTCTGCGTTCAAACACCAACAATGGAGCAAGGAATCCTTGGGATCTTTTCTAACCGATTAACACACGGATGTCTCGTATCTGTAATGGAAGCAAATCAATTTGCATCAACTATCCAAACGATTTCTTCAGGCCTGCGAATGGGACCATCAATGAAAGGGTTCGACATTAACTTTTGAAAACCATCATATCAAAACGTAAGTCTCTTAGAAAAGAATGTTCGCCTGTCATCAACCTCGACATTGCACAAATGCTACCTTTCTATCACTGCCTCCGACCCCAGCGTGAACGGTTTCATCCCCTACAAGAGACGGAAGGTAATGCATTAGTCTGTGCGCATACATAAATACACACCCTATTCCATCCTCACTCACCTTGAATTGTGGTCTCACCCAACACTGTCTTCTTGTCCGCAATTGTCCCATCTAGATCAATTCCCCCATCAAATGAGATGTTGCAGGTTGCTGTTTTCTGCTGGTCATTTTTGCCCCTTCAAAGGAAACTTAATAACACTTTCTAAGCGCAATAACACGACCGCTCCGCATCAACTTACACAGTCCTGACCTTGGCCGACCAATTAAATTCCTCTCCAAGGTCACCCCACCCTGTGGAGCCTCCACTTCTACCGCCACTTGCGCAACGCTGTCGACCGGACGGGGCCGTCTGCGGTCGGTTGGTGTTGGCAACATCTTTACCACCGGATTTCGCCATTGAAGTTTTTCCGAGAACATCGGTTTCAAGGTTAAAAGGATCGTCTGCCTGACAAAAACATAAACGCGGGTAATAAAGTCATTTAAGTTACCCGGACATCTATTCTGACCGCCGCAGCTTTGAGTAAATCTCCACCATCAAATTGTTTGCCGATATTTGCATGCAAAAGCAAAATAGAGGAGGGGGCCCCTGAACTTTTATATCCTGGCTACACCAACCGGAATTTATCCGGCTTAGTGCGGTTCCATCCAGTTTATCTTTCATCTGACTTGCCGTCGACGCTTGACAATGGAAGAGGAGGAAACCACACGTCGACGACGCATCGTCGAAGAACAAGATCTGGTATATTTGCCAGAAGAAGTGGTGGATGGGCTTGAAAATCACCGAAAAGTGACTTTCCTACTCATGCTGCCTGTCAAGCGGTTAAGAGGTTTGTGTCGGTTCCAGTACACCAGCAGCTACTTATGGGCAGCCTCTACCAAAGCGAAAATAGACAAGTTTGGCAATGGCTAGCGAGTAAATTTAACCTGTTCCAAAAATCCTCATTTAACAGTCAGTAACTTTGACAGACATGAAGCCTGGACATCCTCTAGCAGGAAATATCCGTACAAACAAACCCAGCAACACCCAATAAGGGAAGAGCAGCATTAGATGACTTTTCGAACAAATGCATGCGAACAAATTAACCCAGATAACTGTACCACGTTTTCGTAAAACCGCACAGATCGCTTTGATGGACAACCTTTGACCTCAAAAGACGTGTCCATACTACTTTCGCCCTTGTTGTTGCCCATCTTCAGGTCACCGGCAACGGGCTCTCCAATTGGTGCGTCCAAGGCCAGGAAGGAGTCGAGAATGTTTCTTTTGGAATTTATTTGTGCTGGGTTACTTGCATTTTTTCGACCGACAGGTGGAGCGGAACTAGCACAAGCTGAGACCTGGCTGTCAGCTTTAGAGGTGGTAACTTGCGGGGTTTCCTCAACCGTCAGTTTGAGTGAATCTACACAATAAAAGGAGTGGTATTCAAAGTCAAAGAAGAATATAAACCCAGAAATGCACCATGGAATAAAGCTTACCGTGGCTTATATCCAACGCAGATTTCGCAACGGAAGCCGATTTTAGTTTGGGTGCGTCAGAAAAGTCTAAATCATCTAGCAAATCGTCCATGTCTACCCGATCACCATGCCCTTTCGACTACAGAGAGAAATATTTTTTGTGGACATGTTGCGAATTACCACGTGCGTATCCCAATCATCATCTGCTTCTGCAGCTAAACGACTGTAGAATGAATCCATTTACCTTCGAAAAATGAGGCAAGAATAAAGATACCCAAAACAACTCATAACTAAGTGCCGTTTACAATTCCTAAATGTTAAACAAATAAGCTGGAAAAATGCATATAATTATTAGTTTCTATGAAAATCTAAAAAAAACATTTTATAATGAATTGCGGTGCAATTTATGATTGGCGTATTAAGAGAATTTATTACAAATAACTCGTCACTAATTTATCAAACGGAAAATCATCACCTTTTTCTCATACGAATTTTAATAACATTTACGATTGAATTGTCTGATTTATGAAACGAAAATATACTGTACTGAAATTCGGACAAAGCGGAAAACCAAATTCTTGTTGAACAGTAAATATTAAGCGTTCATAAGCGTAGAATCAAAACAAATAGCGGGCCTTCATGTTTAACAATTATCATATTATTTTTAAAACAATAAGTGTATACAATTATAAACTGTATCACAAAACCCGTCAAGAAAAAACATAATATGTTCAGGTCACTGAGTTCATAGCACGGATCAAATTATCCACTCCGAATTTACGGTATGAGTGAAAATAACACTCGAGTAAGTGGTCACCAAACACAGGGCAGATAAAAGGTAGGTATTTCGTCGGGTATCCATGTTTCTGTTGCTCGGCTTACGCTCAACACCCGGTACGTTTTGGTGATATAGATGCTGAATAAAACAGCCTATTAAGTACACTACGGATGAGAGCGGCTGCTTAACATAAGTCATTTTCTCGTGAACGTTGAAAATAAATCCAAAGTCTGTCGAAAATATACTTTCAAACAGTTAAAATATGTTACTGATTTAATTTTGTTAAGCATTCGAAATATTCTACCAATAAGATTAAGACAATGGCATGGATTTACAGTGGATACCGAAATTGAATTATTGGAATCACTTGTCAAGGTCAAGCTGAGTTATATTAACAAAAACTTGGAATATTCAAAAATAGAAAGAAGCTTATGAAAAAGTGCCCAAAAATCGTTGAATAATCCAATATATAATAAAAATGAACCGAAACATTTTTACTTGCACGCTTGCAGCATACCTTGTATGAAATAGATGCCAAACAGTAAATGTTGTGTACCGAATTTAACTCTCCTCACCCAAACGGAAGATATTTTAGAGATTATATTACGCCGGAAGAGTTCCAGATAAATGGCAGGGAGTGGTTTTTTGCACGTTCTTGGAATTAATGATGAAACTAATGCGATGACCGGTTTTTGAGAGAAAAATGGATCTTATTCTAATTTGTTATGAAAGCAAACGGTTTCACTCATGGCAGCATGACAATATAACAAACAGCCATGCATATCTTTCTATTTCGATGGATTATAATAAGCCGAGTTTAAGTTGGATAATCGATGGCAATTAATTTGCCAGGATGTCATAACTTTTTTATGCCTGTTGTGTAAATGAGAGGTGATTACTAACATTTCGATTAACATGACGGTTGGCGAAATGAGAGCATTGCTATTAAGGGAGCCTTGAAATGTGCTATACGATAGTTTGAAATGTGAGCAATCAAAAAACGTGGAAGAATTAAAAAAATCCAGGAATGCCAGTGTGATTCTTGTTCCAGCTTTATGCATTACTCGAAGGCGGGAGATGATTAATTAGGAGCACCACGCGGTAAAGATAGATTGAGCAATAAGACAGTTACTTGGGGAAATATGATGAATGAGGTGTTAATAAGAACAGAAAATTCTATGAAAATTAAAATGCAAAATATTAACATTTAAGAAATTCAGGCTTTCCTGGGAAGTCTGAAGGGTTTCCGTTAACAAAATGGTGTCTAGACACACCACACAAGGAAGCCATATTGCGTATCATTCCTAAAACCGCACAGCGTTTTCCCTATCAAGCCTATCCGCAAACTTCGAAGAAAGGTTTCCCATTGCGAGATTACAAATAGTCGGTGGCCCGTTTATCCAATGAATGTGCTCGATGTCGATATACAAGATGAATCTTTGGAGATTGTGGGGAATATTTAGATCAACGACATTCGTGAAGAAGTTTGTGCCATGTAATTGTCGTCGGATTTCATTTCTTGCTATTAGTCTGAGAGATGGTGGCGACCGTAGAAACTACTGGCATTCGAGTAAGATAATTTTCTTCTGCTCAATGAAATTATGCAAATTTGATTCATGAGCTTCTCTGTACCATTCGATTAGTTAAATATCTTTAATTTTGTCACCGACGTTTACCATCCTGGGATCAGCATACCACGAAACAATGATATTCATGAGCAGGAGACATGTTTGACTGACTACTGGTAACATTTGTGGATTTACTTCTACGATTTCTTTCAGACGGGGATGCGAGAGAATACAAACCGGAAGAGTGAACCAGGAAGAAACGTAATCCATGTTTTTGAACTCCGAAAAGCCGTTTTCTACCAGCTGCTTCAAAACCGTCGTGTTAATGGCAGCAGATTGTATTTTTCTTCTATTTATATTAGGAAAATTATGACGAATGGCCAGACACCTGTTGCTCGAGCTGGATAGGTGGCTTAAAACGGTTTTGAAATCTATGCGATAAACATCGATTCCGTGTTGAAGTACCTTTCTTGTTTCTGAAAGACGTTCGTTTATGTATTCATCAAAATAAATACGGTAATCCCAAAATCTGTTATAATATGCTTCCGAAAGCATAGTCCCAAATCGACTGGCATAAGTGTTGGCCCGATGTCCAGATTTTGGTGTAGGGCCGTTCATTTTTATTAGCCGGGTTTAGATGTAACATATTCACCGCTGACACAACTGTGGCTCATTCAAGGCATACCCATACTCTTTGAGGAGTGTACGAAGATGCCACTGGTGACAATCGATTGCCCACATAGTGGGCGAGCATTCCTGGAAGAATAATCCACGTGATCGCCATTAATAATTATACGCAATTTAACCCGTCTGAGTTTCGCGTGTTCACTGTTTGTTGGTAAAGTTCTGAATGATGCAGCGTCTGCAACTACCACCTCTTCATTTGGGTTGCTTCTGGGACGCCACAGCCTGCACAATATTTCTAAGAATATTTATGGAAACATACATGAAGCCGTCACTGGCAGAACAACAAAACAATCCTCTATTTTTGACCCATAGAGAATGTGTTGTCTAAAAATCAGGAGAATTGGTTTGCATGAAAATCAATCTTAACTTTTAATGTTCTTATACTTGGAAGAAGAAATAAAAAATCTTCATTCAGTAATGCCCTAAATTAATCCTTCTTCTTGTTTGGGCAAAATAATGTGACTAATTTTGCATCACATTATTGGGAAATTAAAAAGTTTTAACTAAGTGTGTATTTATTATATTCATCCCATCTCCATTCCAGTGAAGTGCTAGGAAGCTGTATCATTTAAAGCGGCGTTTGTACCATGTGCGAATGTCACTAGTAAACGGGCAATCGTTTTGGTTCATAGACAGTTATTCGATTAGTCAGCTGAAGAAAGGTATTTTTAATTCACGGAAAGCAATTTCGATGGGGGAATAAAATATAATCTCTGTTCGGGAACCGTAAGTTCCTTGCGCGCGAGTGTTAGAAGACCTCACGGTGGTAGTGCGGGTGGGATCACTTTATGCACGGAAAATCGCACTGTATTGTGTAGACTGATCGGTTGCGAACTTTGAAATCGGGTTTCTAATGGTGGATTAAACAGCAAATGTCCTTAAACTAAATGTATCGCGTAAATAGAACATCAAAGATGCTAAATTACAGTAGGCAATGACGGTTATACATACGTTTACGGAACGTTTTGAACCGCCTTTGAACTGTCTTATGCGCGCATCAAAACGAGACTGGATAGACTGAGCTCCTCCATCAATCGTATACACCTGGCGTCCATTTAATTTCCATTCAGCGCCTAATCAGCGCATTTGCCCAACGACGCTCCCATATTCCACTTGCCGGGGAGATTATTGCTGCAGCGAAACTCTTGCCAAAGCGTGCAACGATTTATTTAAGCAAAAAGGTACGATTTGCAAGCAACCAGCCGCCGTCTTGTCACGCATCGAGGCCCCAGTCGATGATCCGTATTTGCTGGTATGCTGCCAACAAACCGGAATACATGGTGTTCTAGAGAACTCAACTGAACAGCCTCATTTATTGACGGGCATCATTTGGTATCTATACAGAGGCTAGTGCATGTTGACGCGTCGACTAATAACTGAATGCGTGTGCGTCTATTGTTGCCGTCAAATGACAAGAGACGCAATTGGCCCAAATCAAACGGTTTTCCATCATATCCGTCGAGTATGGAGTCCGCTTCCACCATAAACCCATCATCATTGATTTGAATTGTCCCTGGCTTGTGGCGAACTGATTAATAGATGAGTATTTTAATCTAGATCGATTAAAGGGGTCTTCTCTTGGTCTGAGATGACAAAAACGTTTTTCGCTCAAAGACAGACTATTATCCATGATCGCTGATTTCCATTAAGGTTGATTTTAAATATTTCTTAACCGATAATTAAATTTGAATGAAAATTTTTTATGATTGATTCACTACATTAACAATTTTTTCCATAATTTTTCTAATAAGGCTGTTAATAATCTATAAAACATTAGTACTACCTAAAATAAGTAGTCTATTCACACTATTTATTTGATGAGGAACACGACCTTCTACAGTTTAACATTGGCGGAAATAACAATCATATGATAATCAAAAAGTGTTTGCATGTAGAAATGGTTCAATTTTCGAAATCGACGATTTTGGATTCGCGCGAACATGAGGCTTAAGAAAGCTTCTAGGTGGCCGACGTATCCTGGAGGTTTGTAAGGTTTTCCGAGATTACTTCATAGGCAAAACCGAGTGAACCCTCGTCCTCAAACTTATTGCAGATGGCAAGCCGGAGATAGAGGATGCGCTCGCCACTCGGTGAGACGACATCCGAGGTGACCATGTGCAGGCGACCGTCGTCTTCAATCGCCTGGTGGAGTTGATTCGTCGTTTCGTTGTCATTCTTAATAAAAACGACGTTATTTCATTTACTTTAAGTGCACACTTGGAAAGAAAATAGCTGTTGGAATGTGCCAGCAAGATCTTTAACCGCCGATGGATGCTGTTTGATTCTTAATTGATTTTAAAGTTTCCAAGGAGGAGATATTTTCCGGACCGTTGGTAGTTGAGTTTACAGACCCGTAATAGGAAGGCCGAGTTGCATACAGGGCGGCGGTTGTTGATGCTGCTGTCTCAGCGTGGCTCTCTTTAGACCAAGATCCCCGCACCTCGAAGAGGAAGTGGTGGTTTATATTGGTGACACTTTTGCAATCTCAGCGTAACGAATAGCACAGTGATGAAGCGTTGACTTACTCAAAGTGTAGTCGTCAACATCACTCTCATCATTTTAAGTATTCGAATAGAGATAATCTCACCTTTACGCGGAAGCAGACGAGGCCCATCGTGACTTTGCCGATTATCTCAAAGCGACGGTCCTTTTTGACAAGACCCTCAAAATACTTGGCCATTTCGAATTGCTAAGAAAAGCAAACGCTTCTTTCAGGTTCTCTCGCTTAAAAGATATCGAAACAAAGAGGCCTCAGCAGCTCACATTTCGAAGAAAATTCTGCAGACCCTCGACACCGTAGGAGCGAATGATGAACCACAGCTTCAGCGACTTAAAACGACGCCCAAACGGAAGTAGCCAGTTCTAAAGGGATAAAAACGGTTTATTTCGCGGTTGCTGCGAAATTACATCGAGAATGGCCGCCGCCGACTATTGGTAAGGCTGATTTCGTCAAGATTTTTTTGAAATGAAAAATAAACATTTCATCGAATCAACCATGAAGATATCGATGCACGGTTTTATCTGCTTTCATGAATTTACCGGTAAATCATTGCTGGAATGCTTCAGAAATGGAGTTAGAGCATCTGCCATTCGAAAAAATGTTTGTAGGTATTAATAATTTGGTGGTTCTAGACATTTCATTAAGATGTCAGTCGAAATTGAAAGGCTCCAATAATAAAAGAGGCAATGCCACCGTTTGTTCTCACCGTGAAGTTAGGCATGAGTTCATTTTTAGCGTTCTTAAGGTAAGTCGCATCGGTGCAGAATGGGTCGTTTAATTTGGAGGCATCTTCGTACCTAAAACCGAAGTGTCACCTCAGGTGAAGACATTGAATCATTTGCGACATAAGATGAATAAAAAATAATTCAGTAATTATTTTAGGTTATTTTGACAAAATAGTCGAATCATTCGTTATTCTACTTATTTTGACACTTCGGATAAACATTATTACTTTAATCCACTAAATACCCACTAAATTCGAAATTTGAAAACCTTAAAGATTTATCATTTTAAAACTATCCAACCGGGTTTTAGCAACTCTCTTAAATACCATCGCAATCGTCGCAGCGTTCATTTGGTGACAGAAGTACTCAATCCACTGTTGAATATCTCATAGAAACAAAAATTATGAGTATATTTTAAGAGGTCCAGCCCATAAAAAAATACATAATTAAGTTGTTATCGATGTCAGCGTTATTCATGTTTGAACTTACCAAACCACATCGCATTCAAAATCAATGAATATCCATTTGTGTGGATTGAATGCAAATGAGTTTGCGTGCTAAAACAGAGCAATGAAAGTTAGCTAACAACGGGATTCACTAGATACGCTCGAGGGTCGAAATGGCACGAAAAGTGTCCATTGTGTTTATTTCTAAATCAAAGTAGTTTTTAAAATTTGTTTCGTTGCGTTTTTTAGGTCAACACAATGGCGTTGCCGACGTCTGCATGATCTTCATTGCTAACAAATACTGCGAATGATGCAGGCCTCCACGATGACCTTGACACCGTTTGAGCTCATCGAATGGTTGATGTGAAGAGGACACGCGTGTTTTTCCAAACAAAAGATCTCTCTTCATGCCAATTTTTCCGCAATTGCACCCTGCATATTTACCCGCGAAACGCTGGATGTAAATACACAAATCTGGCATCTATGGATGCTGAAAAGATCCTCCCACGGGTAAGTGGTAGACAAATACAATGATCTACCTCGACACCCTTGAGAAAATTGCGTTTCTCAGGACAGATGAAAGCGGAACCGGCGTATGCAGCGTCAACGTGGAGCCAAACGTCGAATTTACGGCAGACTGGTCCGATTTCATCCAATTTGTCGAAACTGCAGGTTCCCGTCGTACCAAGTGTTGCAATGCACTAGGCGAAAATCATTGGAATAAATAGGGGACCGATACGAACACAGTCATTTCAACCCCGACCATGTTATTTCTGCAGCCACTTATCAAATACGAACACCATTTAAATCTTTAATGTCCATAGTCCACGCGTCAAGCACTACCTGACTTCTAATAATAACCACAGAGAAGAGGAAACTTGCATAAAACGGAAGCAGACCCATTCGCAAATCATCTTCAATTGCTTCGCGAAGAGTTTTGCCGTCCAAGGCAAAGTCCTCGTTCAAGGAGAGTTCTCGCAGTGTAATGAAATTTAGCATTGCTGCTCGTTTTGCCGAGCTGTGTGCCTGAATAAAAAGAAGATTAAATTGAATGTTATGCAAACGCGAAGACGCACACCTCCTACGCATCTGTCGCTGCTGCTCTGTATTTTGCGTGTACAACTCTCCAATTAAATTGGTCGAGGTTTCCAAGAAACACACTAACCTCTATCAATCATTTATAAAGGTCAGCCACGCAAATAAAAAGAACAGCAACAACAACCAGAAGGAAAAACTATTTACCGCGCCCGTCAAATTATTCACGAATGTCACGCAATACGAACTCAAAGCAGACGAAGGTCTCGAGTTTTACTCACTCGCATCTCATTGGCCACAGTTTTATAGTTTTTTAGGTTATTATTTGCGGACCTTTTATCGAACAATTTTGTCCAGAAGCCATAAAAAACACGCACCTCTTTTGAGACGTATGCCACCAGCTTGGACATCGCATCGTACTTGGATTGCTTCGGGTGGGTTTCAATGTACCGTGAAATCGCGTCGTTTCTGGCCGCCATCATGCTCATTATCATCTGCTCGCTCGCGGTACCCTGAAAAAGTGTGGCAGCGAATTGAGTTGTAGGGAAGTTAAGAGGACACAACCAAACACGCACAGACGATTGGGCGTCTGTCTGTCCTGCCTGTGCCCGTAACAGGCGGGAAGCTCGATTATTTGTGCCTCTTACCCCAACGACACCTCCACCGGTGCCTTTTCCGAAGAGGAATTTCTCTGGGAGTCCAAGCATTTTGGCGAGCCAATCCACAATCACCATGTCTAGTTCTACCGTAACTGGCGATGAGGCCTAGAAGTGGTGGTAACAGAAATGATAATTGACGATGTTTAATCTCCTGTTAACGAACATATAAACCTATGAGGAGTGTGAGGGTTTTTCTTATAAAACTATTTTTGAATTGTATCCAGTCATGTTTGTTTTTGCGTTCATGTGTTTGCACTTCGAAAACGTTAAAAAAATGAACTTTCGGGCGAAAGCTGCTATTCCAATTGACGAGGGTGGTTGAATGATGGCTCTATTAGCAGCTTGGTATTTTGACGCCCTCATTCGTCCACCCTTTGACTTTGTCCTTTCGCATAACCTTTATAATTATGAATTACTGCCACACACCCGCTCAGGACTTCATTTTACAAGCATCTAGGGTGAATGGGGTACTTGGAAGGAGAACTGGTTGATCTGAGCATGGCGTCTCTCTCGTGCCACACTCGTGGTATATGTGAATATGTCGTTTGTCTTTATGTGGCACTCAACTCGCATCGGTTGCTCCACGGCAGCGGCAACACCCAACAACTCGAAAACCGCTTTACGAGCGCGGAAATTCAAACCCGAAAACGTCAAAAGGAAGATCCGGATAGAGTCCAACCACCATTAAACGCCCGGAAAGAGGTGATTCAGTTAAGCAGCATCGATGCTTGTTGTAACCTTGGAGGAGGCCTTCGATTCTTCGCAGACTAGAAGTTTCACCTCGATAAAACGCCGCGTTGCTATGCGGACGAAGAATCTTTTTCCCCGTTCTTTTCCTTCAAATGCAAACACCGGACTCTAAGCCGTTTCATTCTTTAGACGGCTACATCATCAAGAGTTATTAAACGCCTCATATATTCTTTTGCGTTTGATTCAAAACACATCTCTTACCCACGTAAAACCGACGCCTCCGACGACGCTGGCCAGCATCTCCGACGCCATCGAATGGTAGGATGTGCAGGCTCCGTAGTATGCATGGAAATGCGGATGGTGCCAGTGGGTGACCTTCAAATTGGACAAGCCAGTACAATGCAGGCTAATCAACATTATCATCACGGACGAACTCGCGGGAATTCCGCGGCTTACCCCAGGCATTATAAGCTTGTCGAAGTCCTCGAAAATGTTTTCCATCTCAGTGCCTTTTTGGGGTGCTTCTTGTGGCTGGTTCTTGTAGAGAAAGTTCGGCTTGATGTCGGGAAATGGGCGCTTGTATTGGTCAATGTTTTGAAGGTAATCGGTCACCATATTAAGCGCCTTCGAGCATTGCTTTCTCATTTCCGCGTAATACTGTAGTTCTTGTTCGGCTCGTTCAGGCGTTTTGTAACCTCGAAGAAAAAACTATTTTTAAAAAGATACTTTCAAGCGAAAGCCCCTCTTCTAAACTACAAAAGCATTCTGACCCCGTGCATTAAGACACACCACAGGCTAGCCCCGCTTCAAGCCTTATTGGCCATTATAATTACTGTACGCTCGATGAACCGTATGTGCCACACACATACGATAGCGTTTTCACTCGAATAGCAAATTGGGTGCATGATTTACCAGGGAGTAGTACAAGTAGCTCTGCCCGTGGCGTCTCCGTTGGTGCTCTAGTGGGAATTTTCCTAGTGTTTGGGTCTCAAACTGACAAATGTAGCTACGAGTAGCCGCATGCATGCGACAGCAGCCACAAACCGTTGCGAAACCGCTTGGCAGACGGACAAGTGAGTTTTGGGTAGAATTAGACAGGAAGTAATTCTCTTGTCGAGTCTCTCGTCCACATCGACAAGCATATGAAAGCAGAGCGGTAGGAACGTCGGTACATCTATTCCCAGATTTGACGGCTGGAGAGAGGTTTTTCTGTTAAATAACCTCAATCCCTGCTTTAAACCAGAAGGACGCTTTTGATTCTGCGATGTCTAGAGTTTCCAACTTGATCGAACGCTTCGTTGATATGCGCGCATCCCCGTACCTCGAACTGCTTACGGTGGTGGAGATATATTAAAACCAAGAACGAGAGTCCAAACGCCAAATACGTCGGAGAGACTGTAGGAAACGCTCGGGGTCGCCAAATATTGTAATTTGATTTTCGAAAAATTCCATAACAATGATAACAACAACAGCAGCGTGAATGATAAAGATAGCTGGTGCCCGTGCGTTGCGGAGAATCACACGATGGTTTGACTCTGGCGAGCAGTGCAGCGCTTATTGCGATCGATAACAATGCAGTAAACCTCGTAAATCATCTAGCATTTTGCACAAATATCTGTGAATAATATTCGGGACCCACTATGGAATTCTGCAGCACATTTCTTTGAATCCCACGATAAATATGACACTTACTCTTGGTATTCTGCTTGGCTTCCCGAGACGTCATTTTATGCAAGGAGAAAGGAGGAGATTAACATTTCACTGCGCTCTCACTTCAATATATGTGCCTTGTATTACAAATGTCGCAATCAAGCACTTGGCGGTTGTTTTTAATTGCTTTTCAGTCTGCGTTTGTAAAAACATCCATCTTAAAAATATAGACCTTGAAGAGATTCGGTTAATGCTTCAATTATGGTCTGTAATTGCCTGAGTTTTATCGCGTTAGCACGCATGTTTCAACTCTGAGCGGAATACCTATCATGCGCCAATAGGAAGTCGCCATCTTTATTCCTTCGGAATGATTATCCTCTTCGAATTTGTTCATGGAAATCTCGTACATCAAGAGTGGGGTAGCTTACTCGCTCCATCAAGACGGGATTGTCGACACAGGATGATGACAAACAGCTACAGCTGTCTACCTTTCCAGTCAACATGACTCCCGCGACATCCCCCCTTCTCCTATCACATGGTCCAGCTTGTTATAAGGAACCGTCTCATTTTTACCCAAGTCTCTATCGTTTCCCCTATTCATGCACTTTTCATTATTATCTATCTAGGCGTCTAAGTATATTCATGTTTCCTAAATTCTGAGCGTCTTCTACTTATTATGGCTTGTTGGGACATGCGTACTCCAATGGATTTCTGTACAGCCCCACCCCTCCAACGAAGGTCTGACATTCATGTGGACAGAATACTCCTATTAAAAGAGTGTCACATTTCCAACGAATACATATGCATTCTTCACGGAATATGTAAGCTATAAATCGTATAACCAGTTTGAAAACTTTGAAATTAGTGACCTTGAAGAGAGCAATTGATTATTTCAGCGCACATTCACCTACACATGCTTCTTTGCATTCTGAAGTTATATTTCGTTAACATCTCGCAACCGGTGACGCTTGCGTAAATTACGACTCAATGATCGATGACTTTTAGTGCCGCTGAAACGAAATCTCGATCTTGTGTGCACAATCTAATATCTCCAGCGAAAATACAGGAATGAAATATCACATTCATTTTCGATTCGGTGAAACTGGTTATTTTTAATTTCCGGGGTTGAAGAATCAGGAATAACTATCGAAAGAAAAAAATGGCAAATCTCAATCGACGCCTTCGTAAAATAAAGTATTAATATGACTTTTATTCCAGTATGGTGAAAGAAAAAAACACCATCCTGAGTTAACAGCCGTAAAGGCTTTAAGTTTATATGCACCATATAAAAACCAGTAATGCATAAAAAGAAGCGGATTGATGGAATTTCACAATCAAAATAAAGAATACCCACATCCTCAAATATACGGTACATATTTCATACCTGATGAAAGTTAGCACAAAAAGAACAGCCCAGAACGATAATGGCCTAATTATTTCGTGCCACAATTGTTAGCCAAGCTCATTGTGCTTAGAATCTGCCCCTGACGATAATTTCGACACTTCTAGGCGTCGTAAATAATTGTTAGTGCTTACATATGCCTCCTCCTCCGCGCCAGTGAAGTTCGTTTCATTTCCTTTTTATCCCTTTAGGACTGTCTACTTCCGTTTGGGCATCGGGAACCTGCAGTTTCGACAAATTAGATGAAATCGGACCAGTCTGCCGTAAATTCGACGTTTGGCTCCACGTTGACGCTGCATACGCCGGTTCCGCTTTCATCTGTCCTGAGAAACGCAATTTTCTCAAGGGTGTCGAGGTAGATAATTGTATTTGTCTACCAATTACCCGTGGGAGGATATTTTCAGCCTCCATATATGCGAGATTTGTGTATTTACATCGAGCATTTCGCGGATTTCGATTCACGGTGCAATTAAGAAAAAATTGACATGAAGAGAGATCTATTGTTTGGAAAACACGCGTGTCCTCTTCACATATCAACCATTCGATGAGCTCAAACGGTGGTCAAGGTCTTCGTGGAGGCCTGCATCATTCGCAGTATTTTTTTAGCAATCAAGATCATGCAGACGTCGGCAACGTCATTGTGTTGACCTTAAAAACCCAACGAAACAGATTTTAAAAACTACTTTGATTTAGAAATAAACACAATGGACACTTTTCGTGCCATTTCGACCCTCGAGCGTATCTTGTGAATCCCGTTGTTAGCTAACTTTCATTGCTCTGTTTTAGCACGCAAACTCATTTGCATTCAATCCACACAAATGGATATTCATTGATTTTGAATGCGATGTGGTTTGGTAAGTTCAAACATAAATAACGCTGACATCGATATCAACTTAATAATGTATTTTTTATGGGCTGGACCTCTTAAAATATACTCATAATTTTTGTTTCTATGAGATATTCAACAGTGGATTGAGTACTTCTGTCACCAAATGAACGCTGCGACGATTGCGATGGTATTTAAGAGAGTTGCTGAAACCCGGTTGGATAGTTTTAAAATGATAAATCTTTAAGGTTTTCAAATTTCGAATTTAGTGGGTATTTAGTGGATTAAAGTAATAATGTTGATCCTAAGTGTCAAAATAAGAAGAATAACGAATGATTCGATTGATTTGTCAAAATAACCTAAAATAATTACTGAATTATTTTTTATTCATCTTATGTCGCAAATGATTCAATGTCTTCACCTGAGGTGACACTTCGGTTTTAGGTACGAAGATGCCTCCAAATTAAACGACCCATTCTGCACCGATGCGACTTACCTTAAGAACGCTAAAAATGAACTCATGCCTAACTTCACGGTGAGAACACACGGTGGCATTGACTCTTTTATTATTGGAGCCTTTCAATTTCGACTGCCATCTTAATGAAATGTCTAGAACCACCAAATTATTAATACCTGCAAACATTTTTTCGAATGGCAGATGCTCTAACTCCATTTCTGAAGCATTCCAGCAATGATTTACCGGTAAATTCATGAAAGCAGATAAAACCGTGCATCGATATCTTCATTGTTGATTCGATGAAATGTTTATTTTTCATTTCAAAAAAATCTTGACGAAATCAGCCTTACCAATAGTCGGCGGCGGCCATTCTCGATGTCCTTGTGGATTTGGTGACATTTTAATTTCGCAGCAACCGCCAAATAAACCGTTTTTATCCCTTTAGAACTGGCTACTTCCGTTTGGGCGTCGTTTTAAGTCGCTGAAGCTGTGGTTCATCATTCGCTCCTACGGTGTCGAGGGTCTGCAGGATTTTCTTCGAAATGTGAGCTGCCGATGCCTCTTAGTTTCGATATTTTTTAAGCGAGAGAACCTGAAAAAAGTGTTTGCTTTTCTTAGCAATTCGAAATGGCCAAGTATTTTGAGGGTCTTGCCAAAAAGGACCGTTGCTTGGAGATAATCGGCGAGATTTTTTCCATTACTTTAATGGGTTATTTTTCTTTGATGAAGTCTATTGGAGTCCACCTTCCAGAGATTTTCCCGAAATAGGTGAAACAAAGCGTCATATAAATAGCAGCAACAGTTACTACTCCAAGCTCTTGCTACAACCTGTTCGAGGTACCGTGGATCCTTTGCTAATCCTCCACAGGAAGCGTCTGCGAGATGAGCCTTTACAGCTACCGTCACCCTAAAAAACGCACCCAGATACGATCGTCAATGGTCTCCCAGAGACTCATCAACAACGATATCGTTGAGCTCACCATCGAGGAGCAAATGGAAACTTATAATTACTCGGAAAAGATGTCATCCTAGGCAACGACAAATCAATTAAGAATCAAACAGCATCCATCAGCGGTTAAAGAACTTGCTGGCATATTCTTACATCAGTTTTCTTCCCAAGCGATAACTAAAAATAATTGAAATAACGTCGTTTTTTATTAAGAATGGCAACGAAACGACGAATCAACTTCACAGGGCGATTGAAGACGACGGTCGCCTGCACATGGTCACCTCGGATGTCGTCCCACCGAGTGGCGAGCGCATCCTCTATCTCCGGCTTGCCATCTGCAATACGTTTGAGGACAAGGGTTCCATCGGTGTCGCCTATGAAGTCATCTTGAAAAATCGGGAAATTCCTGCTTCCAAGCCCTTTCTGGTTATTGTTTTCGCTAATGTGACATCTGAGTAGTTCTGATACCTTGTGTAATGAATTTATTTCAAGCGAAACTGTTACTTATTTTAGTTAGTAGCGAAGTTAGTAAGTTGTGACTAAATTGTGGTTTATCAAATACAGCTACCAGGCTAATAAGAAAATTCTGTGAATCCTGTGATTTTTACCAGAACACATACGTCTGTTAGTAAGTCTAACCAATTATTTTACTGACTATGATTCAATAATAAACGTATTTTCCGTTTACGTCTGGTCACAGCTGGTGCGCCGCAACAAAGCTCAGAGTTTCCTGGACCCCCCAAGCCCCCCCCACCAATTGGGTGATAGATGGCTAACCGCCCGTGATGGCAGCTGCCCGTGAACGGCGAACTGTGGCTAGGTCAAGCTAGTTTGATTTCCAGTTCTCCTTGCAGTGGCGTAGAGCCTAGATAGACCGCAGACCAAGAGCTCTGCGTCCTCGGAAACGGTGCCAATCTGCGTGTTCAGTTGTCTCCCGCTCAAACCTGGGGCTGGTGCTGTTAAAGCATGAAAACCGCTGCTTTCGGCCGTAAAATGGGACCGAACCACTGCAGCCGATGGCGCTGTCGAAAGTTGTAGCGACAACGGCGCCTCGATATTTAGTGATTGAAGAGTTGGTCAGGCAATTTTGCATTAGAGATGTTTTACAAACATCAGTTGCTGGATACTTCAAACCTCCCGGTATCTTCGGCACATTGTTACCATGTTTCGCAGCCTGGGTTAATATGGTGCGGATTTCAATAGGAACGACTCAATCGACGTGTTGATCTCCAGTCCAACTGTCTTTGTGAATTCATATATCCGACAAAGAACATGTTTTAGGGCTTTTGGGGGATCTCCAGGGACAACCCTGTCGTCTGCGAATGCCAGGTAAACGATAGATCGAGCTGACGCCATTAAAAAACTTTCTAATCTGCCAGGGCCTTCTGCATTAACCAGTCTACCAAGTAATTGAACATTGCCTTGCCTGGCGTCAACGTTCGTAGGGACATCCATAAAGCACGTTTTGTTTTTTTGTTGTAAGGGGTATCGATGTTCCCAGATTCAGCTAATGATAGAGATCCCGGTAATATCGAAAGCATTACGATGGAGACATTATCATAATGGATTTAAGTGACGTCCCAACTACCACCCGGCTTTGATTGAGGGGACAATCTGTTGCTTTTGCGGTATCTCAGAAACCTTTGCATGCTGGACGCCGGTACAATTAACCGACCAAGAGATAAACAAATCGTTTGACCAGTTATCCCCTTTTAAGTTGTTTTTTTTTATAATCGTTCCTAGAAATTCATACAAAACAATGTTCCATTTTGCGGATTGCCATTGTCTGAAATCGCTAACTAATAGGAAATGTGAAATTAATGCATAAAGATGACTAGCGATCATTGTGCTACTTCCAAAAGTATTCCCAAACTCGACCTTCTGTGCGTTCCCGTATTGTGTTGCACGACACCACACCCACCGGCCCAGACAAGGTGTCCACTTTTTGAAGCTTTAGTGGGGGGGTTAACGGGGGTTCTCTTGCGCCACCTGGCATTCGGAAGCTGAGGCCCGTCGCCCCCTCCCCTCTATACCCATCCCCACCCTCAAACCACGAATTGCGCATAGGGGGAATTTCTTACGACAAAGAAAGGAATAACAAAACCGACTAATTCGGCAATAACTCCTGTGACCATCTGCATAGACACGTTTTTTGTGGATAATTGTTGCCTTCGGTGGAGTTGTGTGTGTGTGTGTGTGGGGTGGGGGGCGGTCGGTCGGTCGGGCGGTGGGTATGAAAAAAACCCATTGATTGATGTGGAAAGGAAACCTATTGCTAGAGAGCTAGAGAAAATGTACGTTTCAATTCTTGTAAAAAAGAGAGAGATTGGTAAAATGTGTAAGCGTTACTCTGGGAAAGAAATATCGTCACCAGTGGAACTGGGAGTGCCTGAAAAGCACGTTTTTAAGTAGCCGTTTTAGGGCAATTCATCATACCGATCGGCTGGTTAAGTTATGCGACTGAAAGACGGCCGTGTGAAATCAGGTAAAGACGTCCCAGATTTGAGGTATTAGCCACTTACTGACCCTAATCGATGACACCCTTTCCCGGCAGCCGACCTACCCCCGCCACCCATCGCGACTTGCACAAACCCAATTAACCACCACAAAGTGTGGTTACGTCTCAGGTAGTTGGTTTTTGAACACCTTACGGGTGTGGGGGGGTGAAAGTTAACATGAAAGACATACCGGTGCATTGAAAACCCAATCCTGCATTAGCAGAACCGTGATTTCAAAGGTTTAATTCGATCCTATTTATTTTGAAACATGTTTGTGTAGAACGTGGATATAATGGTGTGCAGTCACGGTTGCGGTGTATTTGGTGTTTAGAGTTGGTCAAACCGCAACCCGCCCTCCAACGAACAGAGGTCAAGTTAAAATGAGCTTGTTATGTATGGAAATCGCTATGGCTGTTACAATGACACGACTGTTCGTTGACATGAGACACCCCCACCCTACATTTGAACGCTCTTTTCCTGATGGAACAAAGAAGGGCGTCAGAAAGTGTAATTTTGGTGAAAATCGGCACATTTGGCATGGTTATCTTTCTTTTATCCTCCCAACTAGTTCTAACGAGGCCCCAGCACACCCGTTGCCATAGTGCGTTGAGTTCATTAACCTGCGCTCACACGCATCCACACCGGTTAATTGAACTGTGCTCATGGTCGATACGTGGTTGTGGTGCGTGAGTACCGCTCTAAATTTAGGATAAATGGACACGCAACTTGTGTGTGTTGGTCATCTCATTGCCCACAATGAAGATTTCAGCAAACCAAAACACTTTTTGGACGAAAACTGGCCCAAAATGACGTCACACACACACACACACTCCAATGGGGTGCTCTGAGGTTCCGTTAAAATAGTTGGATCTTTCAACAGTGCGCTATATTTGAGTCTACTGCACTGAGCAAATAGTGGGTCCATGTGTTTTTTAACCTCCAATAATATACCCAGCTAAGAAAACTCTGGAATAAGAGTGCGACATTTGATTAATGATGCTGTTTGGGCAGCTGCCTGGAGGATGAGCCGGCTTCGTGGATATCCCCAGTAGCCCCTGGGGCGGTGAACGTGACAGCGACATCATCCACCACTTCAGTTACGCAGGAACCAGGCGTGGAAGTGCGGCTGGTAAAATTGCTGATCACGGCCACGCCCCGGTTGCAACCAATTCGCTGAATTGCATCTGCCTTTCTGTCATTCGTATAATTACCCGCCCAATGTTGACTTCGGAGATAATTAATGTAATAATAGGTAAATTAATATGTCTAACTTATCAGAGCATTGTCTAGACCGGCAAAACTCGAGCTAATCGGTGATGCTGTGGTGATATCACGCATTAAATTTGTGGGGCTGCTAAGTGTTTCAAGTTTCAAGGTTGTCTGGTGCGAATATTTCGTGGGTCTTAATCCAACACAACTAAGCTTTTCGGTTTCTGCTTCTGATCACGTCTGCGGGGGCTGGATGCGAAACTTAAGATGTAAAATTGTCCAAAAATGCAGCCGGCTAAAATTTATAGATTGCACAGAATCATTCAAGTTCGACTTTTGATTCAAATTCTAATTGAACACTCATTTTGAATCGCAAATCATATTAAAAATTAAACCATTGTTTAATAATAAGTGATCAATTGAAATCCCTTTTTCTTTTGGTGAGAACAACAACAACCCCATGGTTTTTGCAGACAAATATCATCTTCTGACGTTTATTTTCACTTTTATGGGTATGTAATCAAATGAAATTGCCTTATTTGGGAATTCGAAAAACCACGGCAATAAGTTGAGAAGCCTTAACATTCCATTCGTGTAACCGTTTGGTGTTAATTTTTGCCTGTTGGCATTATTGGGTCATTGATCACCAATTATGCCGAAATGTCAGCGAAACTCACCAAAAACACAAGCTTCGACGCGGCGGGTGACACTTGCAATAGATCACTCATTATTCATAAATCGTTGATCTTTTACTAGGTATATAGATAAACAGATTATCATTTTCCATTTAAAATGCGTGGCTAATATGAATTGGCCGAAGAAACTCCATCTCGAAAGATTCTGTACAATCTATTCATTTCATATGGACACGTACTCGTGGGATCGACTATCTGGGGTTTCACGTTAATTACCAACGACCCAAAGCATCCTCACTCTGTTCATTGTTATACTGGGTTCGACTCCCACCAAAAATAATCCGGTCGCAGCGGGTGGCGGTAACCGTCTGTTGTGTCATCCGGAATTTGACCCGCCTGACACCTACGTGTGGTCCCCATCGGTTTTTTAAGTGCTGGATGACGCAGTGGCCATTTCTAAGCGTTTGGGTGGAACTGGGGACACCACTTGAAAAAGCATGAAGCCGCCTCATCCTCTGTAGACGGAGAAAGCCGCACGAAAAAAATGAATTCAAACACGTTTATGTTTCATTCAAAAATAGCTGGATACAATAACAATCTTTGTTTAGGGAACGACGATGTGAAATAAGCAGCGAAAAATCGAACAGGATTTTCAATAATGGGATGCTTTAAAGCGTTGAATTGGTTGTTTACAAAAAACGTAATATATTGGGTTAATAGCCCTGGGCTGTCGGGAAGTAAAAATCACACCACTCTCTAGGTTTAATGAGCATAGCGCCCTGGGCTAATATAGTTTTACCCAAATAGCATAGTTGCTCGGCTCTTGTTGAGACACTGAATCCATTTGTGTTACGTGTGGTTAATTTTTTATTAATTTACTTCAGAAAAATGTATGGCTATTTCACTTCATACGCATTCCTTCGGCTTATTTATGGAAATTTTAGTAATTATTGGTAATACAGTGAAAAAACACCTTTTGGTGATTTCTTGTAAGAAGAGTTTGTCTGACGCATTAGGACAGTCATTCTCTACACTTCACTTACTATTCCTTGAAGATGGTTCTTAAAATAGCGATGTAGCGTTTACCCGTTTCTGCAGTTTGCCTTAACCGTAACGTATGCGCTCTTCTGCTGTTACCTAATACATCAACAGCAGGTGATAAATATCATTGGTTAAACGCGAACACACACTGGCCAATCGGCCAACGAAGCGCGCCTGTGGGAAATTATGCACGCGTGCAATTGCACACGCATTCGCCAAGTGATTGTCAGACCGCGTCATGGGATTGGTTCCAATGTACGCGCGTTGCTCTTATAAATGTGATGGCTTGAGAGAATAAAGAATTTTGCTGCATCAACGCTGAGTCTGATAACTTGGCGACATCTGTCTTCAACTGCTACTGCTGATACATCTAGATCCAATTCTTCCAATTGCCTGTAAGTTCCAATTTGTTTCGTTCGCGGTAAAATTTTGTTAATTTTTTTTTAATTTGGGTTTTTAATTTTAGCTCAATAATTAATCTTTGGATTTTTAAGAATTGTGTGGAAACGTTTGTTTCTAATTACTTTGAATATATATTTCAAACTAATTATATTTTTCCGGTTTTATTGGCTAACAGCATATCGTCTTGTTTCTGTCCAATGAGCCAATAGTTGTGCTGTGTTGCCCTTGACCGAAGACTTCTAAGATCCACGTCATATCGATCGTCATATGTCACAACCAATGACGATCGTCAGCTGGTCCTATTCTTAGCACACATCAATGCTTCTAATTTATCGGAGGTCTCTGGCAATTAACTGTAAAATCTATTTCTTTACACCCAAACTCTCCACATTTTCGGTGATATTCTCGTCCAAACTTCTCAGACAGCGCACATTTGCGCAGTTTCAATCATCTAGGACTGGTTTTGTCATTCTAAAAAACAATTTATACACCTGTTGTTTGGATTCGGTTTCTTCTTCTTCTTTCAATGTCCCATGCTGTTATATGCATTATATGTTTACCTTATAAGCGCAACCGAACGTCTTGGCCGCGAGAGCCTCAAACTTCAATCTCCTTGCGGGGTTTCCAAATGGACTCCTGGTTTACCTCCCTGACTGAGGTTCCACCAGCATTCCAAGAAGATCTGCATACATCCCACTCCACCGACCAACCCTCCGTTTCCGTCAACCACCCTATGTTTGATGTGTGCGTCAATTCCACCCGCTTCTTGCACACGGAACATCGTGTGGCTCTCAGGAATCCTGGTCCGCCGCCAATACCGACGTTCAACTCTTCCATGCTACCATCGCAACACACTCTGAGCGGCCAGGTCCTTGAGCAGACGCGGCCACGGCAACTCTTCCATAAATCTCCGGCCGGCAGCACTTCTGGAGGCAACTCAATGTCACCGAAGACGCGCGAGAAATCCAAAAACGCAGCTCGTTCTCGTCGCAACAAAGAGTCCTCGGAGTACGCAGATCTCTCCAGGGTCCTTCCGATTCAGACGAATGTTGCCTCTACCCTTGATAAGGCCTCAATCGCTCGGTTAACACTGAGCTACCTCTATTTGAGACGAATGTTTCCGTTGGGTGAGTTTCATTTTTCTGCAGACCGTCGAAAATGGTGCTAGTGGTAATCGTGGACAAATCAAGTGCAATTTTGAGGATTCCATGTTTTTTTAAAATTAATTCATTGAATTTACGTCGGCCAGAACTCCTTGAACTGAATGAAGACAGTGCTTGAAAGTCGGAACGTCTGTTTGACTACAATTAGACTTGGGTTACGTGGTTAATCCATTGAGACACTTGATTAATTGTGTGCGTGTTTTTCCGCGGCATTTGGCTTCTCTCTCTCTGGGTTGCTAGTTTGGTGGACGGCGTTTCAGATTTAACCTCTGGCTCTGCGTTCATGGATGTCACACCGCCGGGTAGTCTGACTATCAATGAAAGTGCTATCATAAGAAATTATAGGCCTGTTTTCGAAAATTGGGGCTCAGCTTTGGGTGCCCACAGAACAACCCTGAGAAATGATCCCATTTGGCATTCGCGAACAAGTATATTTGTTAAAGCAAATTCATGAACATGTTTTCAAAATACAAGGCCCTTTCGGTCTGGATTTGTAGACTGAGTTCAAACGGGGCTACTTTTGTACCGCAGTGTACAATCAACGACCCATTTGGCGTTGACGGCATAGGTTGGATAACCCTGGTCTTCCTCTAAACCATGTGTGATAAATTACAATAAAATCACATGAACTGGCCTTAGAGAATCTACCGTCTTGTTGTGATGTTAATTACTTCAAATGTCATCATTTTCCGGTGCGCCAAAATATTTGTCTGCCGGAGATCATTTACGGCTTTTGGAAATCGAATTTCGCGTTAATTTTTATAAGCAGTAGGACAAAACTAATATGCGTTCGCTTCGAGGTTGCCCGCGGAACTCATAAGGCAGAGTGCGTCGGAGTTTAATCCAATCTCCGGCAACGATGAATCGGGAATCAGTCCTCGATATTTTTTATGAAATTTGGCGAGGATTAGGGAGGTACAAAACTTAACCTTCGCGTTCTTGTACAGGTACCAACCGACGGTTAGGGTCTCTCTCGGAATCTGCAAAATTCGTTTGTGCGAAGATTCCCTCCATCGCTTCCTTTGCAAACGTGCTTCCTCTCCCAAATAATGAATTACCGCAGAAACAATACAAACCATCACGGAATAAACAAAAGGGTTATTAAAACTTCCACCAACCTACCCTCCAAGCGCAGGACGCTGACATGAATGAGTCATAATTTAATTAAACGCGAGTTTTGGTTTGCAGAAGGGGCGCCAAGGCTGGAGTGGGGGGGAGGGCGGTTGGATCCCTCACACCTCCCCCCACTCGGTCTAGCCAGTCTAACCTTAGATAAACACGTCTGGGGGTGCATTTTTTCGGGAGATTTGAATGGTCTTGCACCTTTGCTTAATAGGTGTTGGCGGTGCCCTTGAAAGGAAACACGAGCATTTCGCAATCGACCAATATCAACATTCCATCGGACGTGGAATACTTAGAGTAGGTTCGACTGGCTTGAATAATACATTTTGAACATCATTTTGTCCTCTTGCAGTATAAGGTACTTTAGATGCTAATTTTATACTTGAATTAAGCGGTGAATGTTTGTTTGAAAAACTGAGTTTCTCAAAACAGCAACAGTGGTCATTCATTTTTTGTTACAGACACTCGAAGGATTTATTTTTATAATTATTCCGTCAGGCCGATTCATCTACGTCTCTGAAACCATTACTAATGTGCTCGGATTGCCGCACGTATGTTTTTTAACCTGGAGCATTACAAAACAAATGCAATCTACAGATTTGACCATATCCTCGCCGCTATCTCTTATTGTTTACAGCCTGATATCATTGGTGCAGATATCCGCGATTTCATCGATCCCACTGATCAGGATGACCTTACGAGCACATTTGAACTGGAACCCCATGAACGGCCACCACTTGGTGCATCCGAACAAGGTACGTCTGGCCAACCATTTAGTTGGTACATTCACAACTGAATTCGCACTCGAGCAACTTTCCACAGTCCACTAATTCCCCGAAGAGAGATGTTGAGGCGAGGTTTGTAGCTGACCACTTCGTAGAACACCTGCAATTACATGACCTTTACCGGATGTTCATTAATTAGGAGACCCCTTTTCTAACACCCCCGTGTGTGTGTTAAAACTACACACACACTAGCAGTTTCTTAACACTTTGGGAGATATGTTACTGCGAAATGGTTTTTTTATGACTCACAGACTTCACGAATTTGACGCCTTCATGACTCACTGTGGTTTGTTAATTACAGATTTTGCATTTGATCGGAAATTTGTTCTCCGTATCCGCTGCAATTTGGCCAAACGTGCTGCCGGTTTGATGTATAACAAATACAAAGTTATGCATTGTTATGGAAAATTGAAATTCCGACGAGTATTCAGCAGGGAAGGAGCGCAGTTAAAGGCGCTCGGTATGATTGTCCACTGCCACGTAATTCCCATGGCCGGTCTTGGGAGTACGGAGGTTCGACTTGAAAATGACATGTTCATGTTCCGATCAGGACTGGATTTCCAATTTTTTTTCCTGGAGGGACGGTGAGTATAATCTGCCATAAACGAAATACAGGAGACCTGGTTAGCCCTCAAGCTACTTTTTCGTGAAATGTAATGGTTTTATGGGATTTTATAAGGCTGTAAATCTGTTTTCCAGGGTTTTGGCGCTGACGGGCTACAACGCCCAAGAACTCGTCGACAAATCCATCTACCAATTTATCCACAGAGACGATATTGACAACCTGCGATTGAGTCACGAAACTCGTAAGTTAAGACGCAGATTTGGGGTTTTTTAACACCGACCTCCAGGAAAAAGAAAACATTCAAAGCGCTTCATTTTCCCCTTAGTGTTGAGGAAACAACAGGAAACCCCAATGATGTACCGTTTATTGGTCAAGGGTGGCGGGTGGATCTGGGTGCAGTCTTACGCCGTCCTGGTGCAAAACAATCGATCGTCGCGCCCCAGTTGTATTGTCTGCATCAACTACGTTGTAACGTAAGTTTGAGTCCCATAAATGGGGCATCGGCGTCGATTTACCCACGCCAGCTGCGTGGTGCTTGATTCAGCGGATCTTTCGCAACACTAAAATCGCTCGAAACCACCAGCTCATGTGTATCCGTTTGAGCACTCACCCGAACCCGCGGAATCTCCCACGTCACAAATGCGAACCTGTGTTTTATTCTCGACTATGAAAGCTGGCAGTTTTGTAGTTCTACCACTATTTTTCAATTCTGCACTGGACACGGCTGCACCGGGCAAAAGAGCGTCCTCCTAAATCACCGCTTCTTCCGCTCATTCGGCACGTTTGAGAGCATGGGAAAAAGATGCACATTTAGATCTCTCTCTTGCTCTTTCTGGCGCATGTGTGTGCCACCAGATTAATTGATGTACATTCCTTTCCTTTCTTAGAGGCATTCAACACGCTGAAGTGCGACTACATTTTCACGCAGAAAACCATCCCAAATCTACCTCGGTGACCTCATCCGGAAAAGTGAACTGGTCGGAGTCCGTTTCCCCTCAAGATTCAGTTGACACCGCCCCGGTCTACCACCAACAGCTGCCTTCCTGCTGCAGCACGAATGCTTGTTCGCCGTCTGACGGTCTGAATCAGCCAATTCAATTAGAGACGGACGTCTACAGTCAAAGTTTCCGGCATTTGCAGCACCAAATTGGGTATGGTGATTGCATCCCTCGGATGAGCACAAGCCCCGCGGAGATGGTTTCCGACGCCTCGTCATCACCTTCACCGAAAGGTGTATTTATCTTTGCGGAGACTGAAGCAAACACGATTGTCACGTCTTTGGATGGGGGGCATGGACAGCCCGCGACTGTCGAAGCAAATGGAAGCGGGAATGGGGATTCTCTTTTTGTTTGGAATTCAGAACCCCATTTTCTGAGTCCTTCGGTTACTCAAAACACCGATTACATGGACTGCCTTGAATACCAGAAATGCACCCACGACCAGCAGTCTATAGAATACGCTCAAACTTATGTAAAAAGCACGTCTGTTCGGATGACGGCTGACGGGTCGGGAGATATTTGGGCGCTTTTCCCCAAACCGATTTGCGGAGACGGGGCAATGCTGACTACGTCGAATGAGGAAACAAGTCAATGTGTTACTCTCATGAAAGGGCAAGACAACCGGTCCGTTTCGTATCAATTGGGAAGCCAGTCATCATGCGAGTACTCTCAGGACCGGTGTAATTGCAGTTCGGCAATTGGATCATCCTGCTCTGTGCCTACACAGGGACCGCCGGCGCACTTATTTGAAGCGGTTCTGCCAATGCCGGCAACACAGGCCTGTCTTCCGGTCGAAGGAGCACACATGGGTGCGAAGAGTGTTGGTTGCGAGTCAATCCACGCAATTGGAAGCAGGGTTGCGGTGTCATATCACCACTCAATTCCGACCCACGCATATCTGGACACCCAAGGGCAACTTGACTACAGCCACACAAATCTACATGGAAGCACTGCACTGCAAGCCGAGAAAATGCAACAAAATGTACCGAGCCAAAATAATTATGTACAACAGCGCCAGCAACCAAAAGAACATCCATTCGCGGCACCCCTCGAAAATATATTTCCATTTGCTGAACAGGAAGCTGGAAGAGAATATTTTAATTCCCCTCTAACTCAGGATATGCTCAGTTATGGACACCGAAATAGCGAACAGGAGATTCGCTCTTTCAAAAATTTGGGTAAAATTATGAACGGCTCGCATAGAAATACGCCTACAGCAACGAAACGGCCGCAAAAGTGTCCATTGGATGAAGTTCAACACGAGCCAATTCTGGGGACAAATGGATATCAGAGTGACTATGTCACGCACACGTGCTCATCAGCTCAAACGCCCGAACGGCAGGAATGTTCGTCGGGTGATGTTACGACCGACATGACATTGAATTCGAAACGATTTAGCCCGGCGTGGCAGTCCATTACACATAATACTCCGTACCATCAGACAGAATATGCCCAAATCAGGACGACAGACATAAAAAGTCGCTCACCACTTCGGGAAGCACCGAACCAACATATCTGTTGTTCCACACCCGTTTCACCAGAGATACCCCGGAAAATTCCCAAACAAGCGTCTACCCATGCAAATGAAATCGTTCCGCCCACTGAGGACTTCGTCGTTCATCATGATTATAATATCCAAGCCCACTTGGGGAGTTCCTCGATAAAACAGGCCAGCTGCAAGCTGGTGACTCCCCAAGCGTCTGAACTCATCGATAAAACGACCCTATCTGAATATAAATCGGGTAAATCAACGCCGTGCGTCTATTCGGCATTGGATAATGTGGAAAAGGCAACGGCCGCACTGCAGTGCGTCATCTACGAAACCTATGAACCTGATAATCTGGATATTGGTTTTACGAACCAGACGTCGCATTTTGCACATGAGGACCTCCTTTTGCAATATAATCAATTGTTAGGCCAGACACAAGATCAGGTGCAGAATGGCGGTGATCCGTTCGGGTTAGGGGAACAGAGCTCTCCGCCGTATGAAAATTTCGCGCACAATGGAACAACCGTTGCCTGGTGTCAGGGAAACTACCAGGAACAAGGATTTTACGATCCCTACAAGCAGAACATATACGAAACGCAGGAACCCACGCACTGCTACGCCGATGAAAGATAATAATGAGGAACCTCGTGATTAAAAAAATCTCTCAAACCGACAACCAAGCAATTATAAGCAAAACCTAGATACCGGCTGTGATTGCTACTCCCCATTTGCCTTAAATACTAACGGAAAAAATGAATTTCTTCTTGTAATAATGAGAAAATATATTGATAAAATATTGATTGAAAAACCTATAACACATTTGCGGGCCTATATTTCTATCGTCCAAAGGCAGTCGACGTCGTCTTCGAGGTCATGGAGCAACGATGGAGCATGCTTAAAAACGATATAGTGTTAGATAATTAGATCGATCTAACTACTACCCCCTATTTATCAGTAGACGGTAGAGCACAAGACTCTTAATCTCG